>PVIJ01001847.1:0-17124 GCA_004024925.1 Scalopus aquaticus
AATGGTTTCACTTATAACAGGACTATAGGGAGGCGGGGTGGGAGAGAGAAACTCAGCGGTGGGGGAGGGGGGAGGGGAGGATAAGGGCACAAAATGGAAGAGAGGAGAATACAGGGGACCATGGAGATGGATCACGGGTGAATTGGTGGTGGTTTGCCCAAGGGGAATACAAAATGTAAAAGACACAAATAACAATAAAAAAAAAAATTAAAAAAAAAAATTGCATGTTATCAGTGTGTAAGGTCTTCCCTGTGTTTATATCTCCAGAATGCAGGCACTTCTCTTATTTATCTTTGTCACTCCCACAGTACCTTTCATGGTACTGAACAAAGCAAATGTTCAGTAGTGTTTTAAATGAACCATTCCACAGGGAAATAGAACATTGTGTTATTCCTGATACCAAGGAACACTTCTATTCAACAGAAGCTTCTAACATCCCCAATCCAACTAGAATAATTCTCTATCTCCCTGCCTACTTCGTTAAGAAAGCTAATATGTCTACATAACTTTGCATTGGTGTTTAAAGCGACCCTGGTAAATATTTTATTTTTATCTTTTTTTATTGTAGCAATACTGGTTTAAAACATTCTATATGAGTTAGAGATGTAAAATCTCCTCCTCTAGGTTGCTACCATGTCATGCCCACCACCAAAACCATAGCCCGTTCCACTGTCTCCCCACCCTGTTCTCTCCCCTTCCCTTATCCTTGGTAATGTTATTTTAATTCGGGTGTCATTAGTCTGGAAAATATCTTACTAACCCATGCATGGGAGTCTCAAAAAATATCAGTTGCCTGGTGATGACTTCTGAATGTCTTAAGACACTTAAACAAAATCAAGGAAAAAAAAATGAAAGTGACAATGAGACCCTCTAACTGCTGGTCGCCAATGTCTAGAGTGTAATGTCTTTACTGCTGCAATTTTAAAGCTAGAATTTTAAGTGGAATCTGGTAATCCAGGGATACTGGTAACATCCTTAAGGTGTCAGTGTAATATTTGCACCAGGAGACCCTTCCTACCTTACCAATCATCCTCCACAAACAGAAGTTGAGAAAGCTGTATACAAAGTTATAGACACTCAGGAAGGCAAAATACTGACTGACGGCTGGTTGGATTTGTTCCTGATGTCCCAGCAGAGAACTGTGCTCTTGGCAAGCTGAGCTGAAGAATAGGGGTGTTTGTGTGTGCCCCATAGGCCAGAGGCATTACATCACTGACACTTTGCTAGAAGTGGAAACTCCATCCTCCCCCAAACTGTTGATACAGAATCTCCATTTTTAACAAGATCTTTCCTCTGATTGTATACACATTTATTTTGGAAGGATAAAAGATAGAAAAGAGTATCAAGAGAGCTACATTCAACTATTATGTCTAATGAAATGCATGTGCCACCCTCTTCTCTCCCATCCCTCTCCCTACAAAAGACAGCATTAGCTTGGCAGAAGTTGAGAGGATTTGCTCTTCCGGTGTGGCATATCCTGTGTCTCAAAAGTCAATCAAAGTCTCAGTCCCAGGCTGGCGTAGAGAGAAAAGCTTCACAAGAATTTCATATATTCCAAATTGATAAGGCATAAAGTCAGTTCCACTAATTTCAAAGACTTAATACTCATGTCTCTGTGCTAGAATGGGGAGAGGCAGAGGTTGAGAAAACTTTCATTTAATATTTTTAAGATATAACAACCCCCTGTGTACCCAGTAATAAAGCTTTAAAACTATTAATTCCTAAACATAAAAGGTTTTAATCACCTTTCACACCTATAGCTTGCTGACAGTGGACTATAAGTGGGTCTCAGAACTGAAGATATGAATAAAAGAGAGTATCAGATTTAGTTATCTGTGAAGGAAAGCAAGAAATTCTTTATGCCATTGTCTGATGATTAAAAGGAATCTTGTTTTGTAGATTTTTTTATAATATATATTTTTATTGTTATTTATGTCTTTTACATTTTGTATTCCCCTTGGGTAGCCCACCACCAATTCACCCGTGATCCATCTCCATGGTCCCTTGTGTTTTGTAGATTTGAGACAGGCTATTAGGGGAAGAATTATAGATTTAGAATCTGCTTTAGCTCAAAGTCTATTTTAACACCGAACTTTAAGAATTTTGATACTATACCTCTATATATTTTGATACTATACCTACTATATATTTTGCAGTGACTCCATCCACTCGTAAGTCTGCCCTAAACTATAGAATCTGACCAATAATATGAATATTCCCTTTTCTTGGAAGCATAACAATGGGGGTGATAAAGAGGACTGATAAGCTTGGGAAGACATGTAGGCAGGCCTAAAGGGGAAATGAGTCCCAAAAGACATTGCAGAGAGGATGTGTGTGAAAAGGAAGAATAGCACAAGAGACTCAGGGACAGGAAGTATCTATAAATTTCAACCCCCTGAAAAATCCTTTGACGTCCAGCTTTAAATCTTCCCTGAGCAGAGGGGGAAATAGTGTCTTCTAAGTATGTTTTCATAGAGTAGTTAACCTTTATCACTTTTCTGATATATTTTTTTCCATTCCCACCTGAGTGAGGAGCTGATCAAGGAAAGCACCTCCTATCCCCCCAAAGGAACCTTACATTTAGGCACATAAATTTCCATTATCCTAATTAGCATAGTTTCACCTTCTGTTAAGGTTTTTGAGACAACTCTTAAATGCTGACTTGGAACCTAAAGATTATTAAACACAGTAAATATGGAGGTATTTTTTTCCTCTCAACTCACCTGTGAAGTATTTAAATCCTAAAAAAAGAAAAGAAGATAAAAAAGAATAAAAGGAACCCTTGTGAATTTTATTCATATAGTATTTCTAGTACATAGGCAACTTCAAAAATAAGGCAATGAGCTATTTTAAAGAAATCTAATTTACAGTAGATATAAATATCCTCTGCCCGCATAATTCCAGTTTTCTGATGGTTTGGTTGGTCAGTCTATATTGGGATTTTGGGGACCAAGATTGTCTCAACAAAACCTATGGATTTTGTAACTGAGAAAAAAAAAATTAAGCTTGTACAGTGATCAGACATAATGTGTATTCTGATTTGACTGTCAAAATCACCCTCCAAAGTCAGCAGAGAAAATATGATTTTTGTTTATGAATGAGGAAATTGCATTCAGTGAGATTAAGAAATTATCTCTGGTAGCGTACTTGGGATTATAACCCAAGTCTCCTGATTCCTATGCTGATATTATTTCCCTTCTACAAAGATGCCTCATCTGTTTCTTGCATTTCTCTGGATTTCATATTATATGTTGATGTGAGCCACGTCGGCTAAGAGATTACTCCGTGCATATGATATTTTGCAATAGGTGAAGAAGTCCCACTTTGTAAATGACCTTCCATATTTTACCTATACTTCTTTAATAACACGTGAGAGAGTGGGCCTCATTTATGGCCTAACGGTTAAGTCAATGCTCTCACACTATCACCATAATGGCCTGAGTTCAATCCCCTGCCAGGGAGCTGACCTAGATGTGGCTGCTCCACTAAGTGCTGATCTGGAATGCTTGGCAAGGTCCTCAGAGACACTTCATGTTCCTAGTCTGAATTATGTGGCTTTAATCTATCTTCATACATTGATTTTATAACCATGTTTTTGGATTCCCACTGTGTATAATGGCAATAAAAGAGGTAAGTCTGACTTCCAACATGTAAAAATGGAGACACATGTCTAAGTTCCTGAGTAAATATAGTCCGGCTTCAAAAAAAGGAGAAATTGTATCTAGGTTTTGAAAAATATATAGCTTTTGGATGTTTGGATTGAAACATCCTTTGTGAAAGACTAATTTCCATGCAAGGGCATAGAGATGGGAAATCTTGCAATGAGTGGTATTAACTGGAGAGTTCAACTTTGATACATAGTTGAAGACATGAGGAAGAGTTGAATTTTTCCAGAACTCCTTCTTTGAATGGTATCAATATCCATTGTTACATTGTGGTAAGAACAAAGAAAAAAAATAAAGAAAGCAGTGAGTGGAAGCTGGAAGTGTTGGGGGATAAAACTGGCAACTGTGACCTTAAATACAGTAGTCACAGAAGGCCAAATGAAAAGCAAAACATTTTAATAAAGACCTTGAGGATGTGGGAAGTGAGCCATGCATATATCTAGCCATCGAAAGAGCAAGGCAAGCTGAGGAGTTGAGAAATGTAAAGGTCCTGAGACAGGAATATGGTTGATGAATTTGTGAAACAGGGCATTATACTGTGCTGCGTGAGAAGGATGAATCACTTGGACACCAACAGAAAATAGGTGAGATGAGATTAAAAGTTCAGGGCTAGATTATGTAGGACTTTGAAAGTCATCAGTGACTTTGAGTTTCTATCTGGCTGAGAATGGGGCCACTGAAAGGTTTCGAGCAGAAGAATGACAAGTCAGGAACAGACACTCGCTGGGCATGTACTAAGCGTCAGTCCTGAACTCAGGTACCCGGGACACAGAGTTGCACAAGACCTAATCCCTTTTGTTTAATTTTGGTTTTGCCCAAAAACTGTGCAGATGGGAGTTTTTGGCCACAGTTGAAAAGACAAAGGCTCTGATGGACACAAACACTGTGTGCCCCAGCCTCAGATCCCCAGGGGACCTGCCCTTCTCAGTTTATGGACCACAGAGTCCTGGAAAAATGTGTCAGCAAAGTTCACACTGGAAGGCGGGTGCCCTCCAAGCCAGTGCACCGTGGAAGCAGGAAGAGGTGTTAGGACAATGTTTTATTTTGCTTTTGAAGGATAACCTGAGACAGAGCTATAGCTGAATCTAGTGCCAGGATGCAGCCATTGAAGTTTGAATTCATGAAAATGAGAGCTATTATTTTAACTTATGAGATTTTGTGCAGATAAGGAAGAGGGGGAGGAGAGAGGAATAGTGAAAATAGCAAACCTCCCAACTCTTTGACTCTTCAAGTCCAGATCCCTTTGTCTGGGTCAGTCCTATCTTCAGTTCAGACTATGCAGTAGCTGTTTATTCAGGTTATGTGAAAATGAGTAAATGTCTTATTTAATTCAGTCCATGGGCAAGGACTATGGGTTTTAAGTGAGACTATAATTTTATTCCACTACTGAGTGCTTCCACCATTCCTATATTATTGCCTTCTGTTTGCTTGGTAGCAAACCTATTTTTCACAGTCTCATCCATTACCCTTTCCTAATTTGACTAATAACTCCTTTCTTATGGCTTAACCAGGCCTGGTATATATTCAGCTAAAAGTGTGCTATATAGTAAGATACATTTCATTAGATTTCTAAAAGCCAGTTTTTTCCTGTGAAGAAAAATGCAAAATATCCAAAAGCATCTGATACCATTTGCAACTGTGGGTTCCATTATTGGGAAAAAAAGCAAGGAAGTAAGAAGTACTAAAGCCACTCCCTCTCTCCTACCCACTGGCAGTTATGATTTTAAGTGAGTCCTGGGGAAGAATGAACGCTCCTAATTCATTTGGCAGAAATTATCTGACACAGGGCCTAAACCAGCTCTTTAACAACTTCCATGACATAAAGTCACTTCATTCTTGTGTCTATGACATAGTTCAGAAAATTCTTCTTTCTACAAGGGTAATAGTAGGTATGTTCTTCACACCTGGTGTAGTCATCAACTTTTGTTGCATGACAAGCTACCACAAAGTCTCAGTCACATACAACACTCAACAATTGTCTCGTTCAAATTTCAGCAGATCAGTGCCGCAATGCACATACGGGCGCATGTATCCTTTCGGATTAGTGTTTTTGTGTCCTTTGGGTATGTTCATTGCGGCACTGTTCACAATAGCAAAGGTATGGAAGCAACCCAGATGTCCAAAAATAGATGATTGGATCAAGAAGATGTGGTACATTTATACAATGGAATACTAGTCAGCATTCAAAGAAGATAAACACATGCAATTTGCAGCGACTTGGATGGAATTAGAGGGGATCATACTCAGTGAAATAAGCCAGAAAGAAAGAGAAAAATATCGAATGGTTTCACTTATAACAGGACTATAAGGAAACCAAATAGGAGAGAGACAATCAGCGGGAGGCGGGGGGAGGGAAGGAAAAGCGCACAAAATGGAATAGAAAAGAACACAAGGGACCATGGAGATGGATCACGGGTGAATTGGTGGTGGGCTACCCAAGTGGAATACAAAATGTAAATGACATAAATAACAATAAAAATATATATTAAAAAACATTTTCAGCAGATCAGCAGTAGCTTTTCTTCAGGCTCTTGCTTGGGTTCAACTCTGCTGAGGCCCTGACTGGAGACTTAGGGCATGTTCTTATCGTAGAATTGAGACGCTTCCAGAGCATAGTGGGTTGAAGGCTGGCCCTGAAAATGGGCCACATCCATGTCATAGTCTATGCTTGTGACCTTATTTAGAAAAGGGGTCTTTGATGATATGGTTAAGATTTGTAGGTGAGATCATCATTTGCAATCCAGATGGATCCCAAATCCAAAGACCATAAGCCCTTATAAGAAATAGCAGAGAAGACACAGGCATAGAGAAGGCCACATGAAGAGGAGAGGAACCAGAGTGATGCAGTCACAATTTGACTGGTCGTAAGACTGGAAAAGCCACAAAAAGATTCTTCCAGAGAGACTTCAAAGGTTGTATAACCCTGTTGATACTTGACTTCAGTCAAGTTGATTGATTTCTGGCTTCTTAAACAGTAACAGAATTAATTTCTGTTGTTTTAAGCCAGCAAGTTTATGGCAATTTGTTAACCATATAAAATCAACACAGAGAGATAGATGAGTAGAAACAAACAGAATCTTAAGATAAAGGCTTGGAATTCACAAACTGTCACATCTCCCACCTTATATTACCCAAAGCAAGTCAGCAGGTCAAACCCAACATTAACAACACTGGGCAGTACCCTGCTCCCATGGAGGTCAGGGAGCATGGAAGCAGGTGTTTTTTGTTGAAAAATCATCTACAATGTTTTGTTTTGTCTTGGATAACATTTGTACACTAGCTCTTTCTTCCAAATGCAAGATTCCAGGAGACAACCCATAGCTTACATTCTGAGGATTAGTGGACAGAACGGCAGATAATGTTTTTTTTTTTTTCAGAGCTATAAATGACTCATAGAAAATACAATGTGTATAAGTTAGATCTCCGAAAGAGGAGATGGTAGATATCTCTAGTCTCAGCTAGCCTCACATCGCTGCAACACCTGTGAGCCCCACCCCTGCAGATATGAAAGGTACTCTATACAAATATATCTCTTTATTGTTACCTATAGGAGCTGGCCCTAAATCCTCATGTTCTCTAAGCTAGGTTGAGATATGCCAAAAGGCTTTCTTTGTAAACTCTTTCCTTTTGACCCATCTTTTTTAGAATGGGTCTTGAGCCACCTGTATCAAAATTCCTTAGTGTGCTTATCACAAATGCAGATTCATAGGTTTCACTTCTCATCCCCTGAACCAGAATCTCTGGGCATTTGTCACACTTTGCAGAGAATTTTCATGCACAGTAAAAATGCAAGCACCACTGATGCTTCTCCCACTTTTCCACCGAATTGCACCATCACCACCAACCATAGCAACTATCATTGTTCCTCTACTCTCTGAGGATACAGGAGCATCATGCTCAGCCTCGATGGTAAGAAATTAAAACTCGAGTGTTTTATCTCTAAAGTTCATGAATAGGGCCTTCCTGGTGGCTCAGTGGTTAAATGCTGTGCTGTGGATCTGTCGGCAGTGGCGTAGCAAGTTCCACACCCAGCTGAGGATTTCCCACATGACGTGGCAGTCCTCTCCTGCCTCACCTGCTGCTCCCCTCAGCAGTGCGTTTCTGTCTATCTGCCTGTTCTGCTCCCCACTCTGTCTCTGGTGAACCCTCTTGCTGCCCCACGCCTCTGTCCTGTACCCCAGCTTGTATGAATAAATAAATTTTTAAAAAAATTAAATTTCATGAATATTTAATATTTTATTCCACAATATATTTATTCCAATGAGGACAAATATTTTCCCCTAGTCTTTTACTTAAAATGATAATCATCTGCCATGTTGAACCAGCAAATTTGTACATCCTTTACTGTGCCACTCTTTGCAATTCTCCTGTGTCTTCACCTTGATGCTGGACTCTCATTTCTAAAATAATGTGGCTAGGTGGTGGGTTACCCAAGGGGAATACAAAATGTAAAAGATATAAATAGCAATTTTAAAAAAGCATTTAAAATTAAAAAAAGAAAAAAGCATTGTTCTATAAAAAATCCAAAATAAAATAAAATAAAATAATATAGATAGGCTGACCCCAAAAGCATTTGGCTTTCACAACTTCTTATGAGGCTTTTGCAGGCTGCCAGGTGAAGAAACCTTGATTTAAGGCTAATCACAAAGTAGATAGAGAATTCATTTCACCAATAAAAACAATAAAGGTGGCAACAACTAGCCTGCACTGAGCACTCCACACTTCTTGCCTGCCTTTTGTCCTTTCTTGTTCTGTCCCGAAGATTAAGAAGTGTCATTAGCCCCATTTGCAACTGAAAAACGTGAGCTCTTGAGTGGTGATGAAACTCACCCCAGTTCACCAATTTAAGGCTTTAGTCTCCCAGGACATATGCTCATTTTGCTCAGATCTTCTAGAATACCTCTTGCTGAAGAACAAGATAAAATCACTGAGCCAGTTGTCAGAACCATGCAGATCACCTGAATTTCCCCCTCCCCTGGCAGGAGACTCTAAAGAAATAGTAAGATTCCAAATAGGAGAGAGACACTCAGCGGGTGGGGGTGGGGGGTGGGGGGAGGGGAGGAAAAGGGCGCAAAATGGAATAGAAAAGAACACAAGGGACCATGGAGATGGATCACGGGTGAATTGGTGGTGGGTTACCCAAGGGGAATACAAAATGTTAAAGATACAAATAACAATAAAATATATATTTTAAAAAAAAGAAATAATAAGATTCTTCGGCTCAGTCATTAGGCATCCTGTTGCTTCACCTGCAAGTTACATGCCTGTTAATTTTCCTGCACATTATTTACCAGTTCATCAGTTTGACACACGCTTTCTTCCCCGGCATCCAGTTAGGAAGATAAACAGTATATAATATGTTGGTGGTGATAAAACAACAAGGAAAAGTAGGCAGACAGAGTAAAAAAGAGAATAGTGGGGTTGGAGGTGCTATTTTAAATAGTTGTGGAAGTTACCTCTGATAAAGTGATATTTTAGCAGAGACTTGAAGGTATTAGGGAGGAAACCATGAGGATAACCGGGGGATAAAGTTTCCTGCAAGAGGGAAGAGTAAGTACAAAGGAAACACAAAGAGGTGAACATGTAGCTTTCACATGGGATGATTAGTGAGGGAAAGAGAAGCAGCAGGTGGGGTCCAAGAAGACATGGCAGGTGGGGAGCAGGTCACACAGAGACCTGTGCAGATCCTGACAAGCATGCTCGCTTCATTCTGTGATGGGAAGCTACTGGGGGGTAGCAGCAGGAGAGAGACATGATATAGGTAACCTCTGACAAGCATTACTGAGATGACTATGAAGCACAATCTGCAGAGAGGGCAGCTGAAAAGAGGAACCCTAGTAAGAACAAGGGCTTAAATTTTTATATCCCTTTGATACCTGACTCCTCCTCTGAAAAGTGTTTTCAAATGTGCATAATGTGTATTCAGTTATGAAAGAAAGTGGTTCTATGAAATATAGTTAGCAAAAAGAAAATTGCCATTGAGATATATGTATGTCTCTTTATGAAGACATTAACTGAATATAGTGTGAATCCACCATAATTTCGAAGACATGATGAGCACAAAGATTATTTCAAGATATTTTCAACATCTTTAAAATATGCAAATGTCTGCAATTTTTATTTGTAACCATTTTTTA
This sequence comes from Scalopus aquaticus, assembly GCA_004024925.1. NCBI lineage: Eukaryota > Metazoa > Chordata > Mammalia > Eulipotyphla > Talpidae > Scalopus > Scalopus aquaticus. Next base: position 9,803 of record PVIJ01001847.1, read on the forward strand.
TTGGTATCAAGTACACTACAGTACTGTGGTTTGCTGTATATAGATGTAAGTGAAGATAAAATTCAACTTCAATTAAAGGTTAGTGAATATGAAGATGGATTTTTTTTTCATCAAAGTTCAAGAATTATCCCACACCAAATTTTGGCCATGGACTCCAGTTAAGAATCCATAATTTAGGATGCTGTGCAATATTCCAGGCTTCATGGAATTCGAGGAACAATAAGGGAAATCCAACTTATTCTGATCCACAATGGGTATCTTTTTTAAAAAAAAATTATTTATTTATGTATACGAGAGCTGAGGTGTAGACTATAGGTGGAGGGGGGGTGAGAGAACCAGAGACAGAGTGGGGAGAAGAACAGGCGGGTCTACTGAATTACACTGCTGAGGGGAGCAGCGGGAGAGACAGGAGAGGTCTGCTGCGCCATGTGGGTCAGCTCCCTGGGGGCCCGGGGACCTCCACGGTGCTGAGACTTAATCCCTCATGCCACCAGGGACACCCCCACAATGGGTACCTTTTTAACCAAATTCCATTCAAGCCTTATCTGCCCAAGTTCTGTTAATTCCCATTATCCATTGAGTATGTATGGTTTTATGGTCATGGACTAGGCAATTAAAAGGAGGGAGGGAAGGAGGAAAGAGGTGAGGAGAGAGGGAGGGAAGAGAGGGAGAAAGAGAAATGACTGGAGTAATATCTCATTTTCCTATCACTATCTCCATAATGCCTAGAACAGTTGTTAAACTGGTTTGATGTAGAATTTAGACCCACTCCAATCTAGTGCTGCCTCTATAATTTAAAAAAAAAATTGCTTGCCCTTTGTTCAAAATGGGAGAAGTGTGTGCATCCTCAGTGAATACCAGTGCATAGAAGAACAGCAGTTATTAATCGTGTATTTGCCAAGCCAGGTTCATCAACAAAGGGGACTTCAACAGATCCACAGTGATGTCTGTCATGACCATGAGCACCATGTCTCCCCGTCATAATGATGGGCAATTCGAGGTGTTCAGAAAGGGAGATGTTAGGTAATGCTGCTCCGAGAGAATTTCGGGGGTAGTTCTGACTCTAACAGGGGACAATGATCCCCGAAATGTGGAAAGGGCAGTGTGAGAATGAGCTTGCCCGGAGTTTCATTTAAATATCCTCCTCACCTTAACTCTTATTTTAATGTTCTCCTTGATAATAAACCATCTTGGTTTTATTTTGAGAAATTGTATGCTCACTCCAACTCCTTTACCTTCAAACTGTGTGACGAGGGATATAAATGTGACTGGGGAGAAGGCAATTTTCTTTACTATCTACTGAGTCTTGGTGATTTTTGGTATAAAATTTCATTCTCTCTGCCACATTTCTGCTTGTTACAATTTAAAATGGGCAAGTGATCCACACTCAGGAAGAAGAAAAAATAAAAAAGACAAGATCTATTGGAGAGGCTGACCAACCCTTAACAATAATAGCATTGCTACCAGACGTTAGTACTGTAGTTAATAAATAATTCATCGATCACATGGCTTTGAGTAATTCTGTCAAACTCTACTAGAAGAGGTGGCAAATTATTCTTCAACACAATCATTTGTTTTGAACCATGAAAAATAGTATGCATTAATACCGTGGCAAATAAGGATTGAAACTCGAGCAAGGCAATCTGTTAGAAGAGTTGTGTAGATCAAAATCTATGGTATACCTTGTGAAATTGCCTCTGTGTGCCACCAATACATGGAATCACTGACCTTGTTAATTTTATTAATTTGTAGGATTGGCAGTCAACCTCACAAGTGGTAAAATTCTGCATCGGGCTCAATTAAATTGTCTAGCAAAAGGTTATCAAAACCGAAATTGAATCAGAATGTTTAGAATGTCAGCTGTTTACTTCATGAAACAAGTGGTTATTTGTTCTTACTTGTTTTGATGTATGAATCTGTCTTTTCATATGACCATCACAGAAATACCCCAAAATATAGCTCGATAGATAATGTAGCTGACTAGATGATGTTGGATGGATGGATGGATAGACAGACAGACAGACAAACTGGATGTAGACATGAAGAAGCTTGAAGGGAGAAAATGCCCCCTTGAAAAATTAGCATTAATATTTACCAAGCCAAATATCTCAAAATTCATTTTAGTGACCCTACTGATCTCACTTTCCAAACAAGCATGATGAGTGAAGTTGAAGCAAAGTCCAAAAGACTGAGATGAGCAAAAGGGATTTTCTGTTAGTCTCCAAGCATCCACACAGTTAGATACCAAATCAATGAGAGCACTTTATATAGCCATCACTGAAGGGTGCCAATTTAGCACGATGAGAATGAATTAAAGCTGACAAGTAACTGGAACTAAACAATCACTACTTTCTCCCTAACTGTTTACTTATACATAATCCCACTACAATTTCCAGGCCCTTTTTTTGAGTTAAAATCAGCAAGCAATGAGTCCCTTCTTTCCCAAAATGCCAATCATGTTGGGGGCAGCCTCATGTTGTACCTGGAGTATAGGACTTAATGAGAAGGATCCAGACTGTGATCTGGGTCAACTATTGTGTAACCTCAAATGAGTCACTCCCTCTCTAGGCATCCATTTTGTTGTCCTGAAAATGAGGTAGCTCAAATAGAGAATCTTCTGGGTGCATTTTAGCTCTGAGCAAGGGGTCACATGCAAAGAATTTAAGAGCCTGCGTTTTGGCAGTTAGGTCAAGCTGAGACTGAGAAGTTACTTAACTTCTTTGAGCCTCAGTGTCCTTATCTAAAACAGGGACTTAGCGATAGTGTCCACCTCACAAAGAGATAGTTTTATTAAAGCACTGAAATATAGCCTAAAGTATAATAGTCAATAAATAATGACTGATAATCTTTGGGTAATTTTTTTAAATTTTCCTGGGCCGTTCAATTATTAACACTTTGTGTGCCAGTGCCTTTTAAATTTACCAGCCCTTGGGGCCGGCCATTTTCTGTGCCACCGCATGAATGGTATAAGCATTCAATAAAACACACACAACTCCTGAACTACTAGATATTAAAAAAACTGTAATATCTCTCATAAAACACCTTACACTTTCACCAAAACAATGTGTAAAGCTTCTAGACTGAGTTCGATCAAAGAAATAGCTCCTAATAGTTCCAAATAAATCCATCGTGGTGTGAAAAACCAGAGACTAGATTAACACGTATTAATACGTGAGCGGCCACCTGATACTGGTGACAAAAACATGTACTAATACGTGAGTGGACCACAAAGTGTTAAGACAAAAGGTGTGGGAAAGAAATAGTTAGAAACCATCATGAGAGAAGGAGGCTATGCCTGGTACCCCCAATCAGGCCATGGTGGTCTGTGTAGGTCAACATGACCTTGGCAAATATGGCAGGTGACACACTTACAGGTAAACCATATCATTTATTCTATTGGATACTACTTTTTCATTTTTTTAGTAATAGCAGGCAGAGTGACATTTGGGAAAGAGTAAGAATGAAACAGAAAACAAGATTAGCTCTTGTGCTAGAAAGCTTTAAAAAGTACAGAATGGCTTAAAAGTTTTTCACTTATTGAACTTTTTAAAAATAAAACCGTAATTAGGAATCTGTCTACTCGACAAGTTCAATTCGCAGTTCTATATTCATCCATTTCCGGAGACCTGACAAATTGTGAGGTGGCAGAATGAGGTGGCAGAAATATCCATAAATCCCACTGAAACACAAATGCACTGTGTGTGGGCTTCTGAGACCTGTGCTGGAGGCAAACATCCCCCAGGCACTCTCATTACTATTTCTTGACTTCACAAGATACCCCAAAGGTCTTGGATGAGGAGACCAAGCCTAGAAGAAAAGGGGACAGGCCAAGCTTTCTAAAAGGTGGTTAGAAAATATGAAATTGGTTTCTTGGGCTCATGTGCTGTAGAATACTAAAGCTTGTGCTTTGAATTAAGGATCTGTCACTTGCTCCATGAGGTGCTTGTGTTTTCAAGAGGAGCTTTATGTGGAAAATGAAATAGAGGTGAAATAAGAATGCAGGATTTTCTTAAGATGTGTTGCTTTGAAGAAAAGCGGTTTTGTTGTTTGGGCCTGCGAGGAATTGACTTCAGTATATATAGAGTAAGGCTTACTTCAACCACTGTGACAGATCTATCTATCTGGGTTTTATGGGGTCTTAAATAACATATGCACCTGAATATAAGGCAAGGTATTTTCCTCAAAATGCACCATTCAGAAAAGAAAATCATTTTACATACACATTGCTACAAAGTTTCACAATTACTTTATTTTGAACAGTGAAGTATAATTTGGGAACAATTTAGCCTGAAAAACTCTCAATCCATTCTATATTAAATTACTTGCAGAGACCACTATTTGTAATTAACTTCTTACATTTATTTTCTACTTGTCTTTATACACAGGTTGAGTATTTATTTCTAGAGATATGACCTACACAATTGTGGAGTTTCCATGTTATAAGTGGGCCTTTAAAATATCTTTTAAATAAAATTAAGTAGTTAGGGTCAATGAGGAGATCACAAAATTAATCATCCTCAATGAGTCAGGGAAATAGTGTTATAATATTATGCAAAGAATACTTACTTGTTGCTTGGGAAGAAATATCCAAAATTAGCATAATACCAGGATTCATCAAAGGCTGTGTGTTAAACATGTCAGACACAAAGGTGATATGTGCTAGAAAAGCATGAGGTGACCCAAAGTAATGATTAAGACACTGAGTTGTAGATAAAAACCCATGGTTTGTTCAGCTGCAGAGAGCAGCCTCATCTACCAGTACACCCTTTCAGGATCAATCGACATTCAGTGACTTATAAAGTGGGAGCAGACATTCTTGTCCCAACGTGTAAAAATTCTAATAGACCACATGCTCTCCAGAGCTCCCCATGGGGTGGGCCAAAATATTGTGGGACCTGCCTCACAAAACAAAAATAAAAATTTCTCCCTCTCCTCAGCCCTGCTTTTCACCCCTTCACTACTTTCCCACCCACAGGTATTGATCCCTAAAAAATACCCTGAACACCATACTCAGTGAAATAAGCCAGAAAGAAAGAGAAAAATATCGAATGGTTTCACTTATAACAGGACTATAAGGAAACCAAATAGAAGAGAGACACTCAGCAGGTGGGGGGGGGGGGGAGGAGAGGGTAAGGGCACAAAATGGAGTAGAAAAGAACACAAGGGACCACAGATATGGATCACGGGTGAATTGGTGGTGGGTTACCCAAGGGGAATACAAAATGTTAAAGATACAAATAACAATAAAATATATGTATTAAATATATATATATATATATACACACACACAATAAACAAAATACCCTGAACACCAAACTCTATCTCAAGATCTATTTCCAGGGAACCCAATCTACATGATTAGACTGGAAGACAGAAAGGGAGGAAATGTAAGAGTTTTACTTTAGACATGATGTGTGCAAAGTATTGACGAGAGAACTAAAGGGAGATGTCAAGGAAGCAATATTATATGAGCCTAGAGTTTATGGTAGAGATGACAACTTATAGATAGCATTTACAACTCTGAAATTAGATGAAATTCTTAGGGAGCAATTATAGGTAGAAGATTTCCAAGGACTGAACCCTAACATTTAAAGGTCAGAAAGAAGAGAATCTAATAAAGGAGACTGAACAAGAAGCAGTCCGTGAAAACACACACACACACACACACACACACACACACACACACCTTTGTAAATTTGGTATCCTGGAAACCCAGCAAAGAAAGAGTTTCGATGAACTTATTAACCACGTCAGTGTGCTGAAATGTCAGGTAAGATGAGGATGGGAAGCAATCATTAGATTTGGCAAGAGGGAGTCATGGCCAAGTTGACAAGAATGATTTGATGGAATGATCCAGAAAATAAAAAGCTGCTTGAACTGTTTTCAAGATATCAAGAGAGACTGGATATTAAGAAATGGAATGGGGGACTGTGAATTCTGTTCTGAAAGAGAAGGGGGATGGGATTGTGAATGAAAAGAGATATAGGTTCAAGGGAAAACATTGTAAGAAGGGAAATCATTTCAGTATGGTTATAAACCGATCCTGCAAAGAGTGAAAAATAGTGACACAAAAGGGACAGGGGAAGATTACAGGACAATGTCCTAGAGTAGGCAAGGAAGAATGGCATCCAGTGCATAGATGGAGGAACCACAAGTGAGAGGGGACAGTTTGTCTCATGTATCCAGAGGGAAAGTAACTAAATGTGTACAGATGCAAGTAGTGATGGATTTGTTGGCAGAACTAAAAGGGGATTGTTTTCTGGTCACTTTATATTCTCAGTGAAAGAAGCAATGTCATCATCCAGGAGTGGGGAAAACAGATCTTGACTCTCTGACACCAACAGCAAAATATCTTACTCCTCTGTAGTCATCCTTCACTTCATCCCCCTTCAAATGTGTAATTTTTTAAAAGCTTATGATTAGTCACTTCTCACTTTCTTTCCCCCTTCCAATAGTTGTATCCCCCTGGTTCCCTGTCAGGAGTTCCTGGATTCCTTTCATGTTGTTCATTTCTTTTAAATAATTTCATCCTTTTGGCAATGTGGGGTGACTCACAACCATGCCATTCCTTCACACCTGAGTCAATTTCACTTCAGTTCTCATGGCTCATTGATTTAGCTCCTTCTTCCATTTGCGGGGGTGGGTTTTTCTCGCGGTTTTGTCAGGCCATATTTGTCACTAAACAAAGTGTGCCTCCCTGTTAAAATCCCAGATCCTACAGAGAAAAAGTAGTTGGTTCCAAGTGGGAACATTGGATATAAAAATAATTTATTCAGCTCTTTGAATATCTTGGTCTCACTGGAGGCTACTCATAATCACTTCAGTAGCTTACCAGGGATCCTCAAGAGCCTGAAAGACTCTCAGCAGAACATTTGTCCAATAACAGGCCAACATTCATTTCCCATTGAACATTCATCCTATGCATTCTCGGCACAAAATAAAATCTTCGCTTCGCAGTGGGACACCATGGAGCTTCCCCAGAGACCCTTACCAGGCAGGAGTACACAGACTCGATATTTACACTTTTCTCACCAAATACGTAAATAATTCAATCATTCTGTGCCTCGGTTTCATTCTCTCTAAAAAGAAGAAAGTGATATTTTCTAATTTCAAAAAGCTATTGTGTCAGTCACATGAGTTAATGTGCCTGATGTCTGCAACACACCTTTCGGGGAGAGAATATGTAGGCTACATGCTTATTTGTGTCCAAAACCCTGAGACATTTTATAGAGATTAAAATCTTTAACTTTCCCTTTTTTCTTCTTACACTATTTGATCATAAAAACCTTTTCTTTAAAACCTAATACTTACCGGAATAGTTT
>PVIJ01001847.1:17224-182015 GCA_004024925.1 Scalopus aquaticus
CTCCCTCTCCCCCCTCCCCCCTTCCTTTCTACCTTTCTCCCTCTCTCCCTCTCTCTCTGCCTTTGTCTTCACATGGCCTTCTCCCATGTCTCCTCTGGTCTTCACATCTCCCCTTCTTAATAGGAACAGCACTCCTTGGATTTAGGGCTCACCAATTTAAATTGGTCACATCCACAAAGACCTGACTTCCAAATAAGGTCTTATTCACAGGTACCAGGGGTTAGGACTTTGCACAATTCTACCCAAAAGACTGTCTAAAAGACAAACATTCATTAACTTATCTAACTCTGTATTACTCCCTACCTGGCCTATTGACTGAAGCCTTCCTTGAACTATTTGACTAGGTTTGGAATGTTGTAAGTGTAAAAAATGGAGACTAAGCTTTCGAAATATTCATAGAGTTTTGACATTGCATGACATCCACGCATGTATTCACTGGACTTAACCGTATTTTAAAGGAAATAAGCTGATTTGAATGTTGTTCTATTCATTGGTGAATCAAATGTGACATGAGTTACATATTACTCATAGCATGAACTGGAAAGTTTTTGAAAGTTTGCTCACTATGTATCATTTGGGATGTATTGATATGCTAATTGGCTGTGAATGATCACAAGTGAAGAAAAAGTTCGCCATCTCCCTCTTTTCCCTATTTATATTATCCCCATTCACCACTCCAACCCTTGGATCTTAAAGAATTATTATTTCAGCTAACTAATAACTGTTTAATTCAAAATTTTTCCCTTTTCATTTCGAAGTAAACAGTATAGAATAATCTTTCAATAGACCCAGGGAACAGTTTGTTCATTGTTTGCAAGCAACTTCAGGATTCTGTAGACATGGGCTACTTTGTTTCAAGATATAAACCATATCAATTAGGAGAATTTTAAATGCCTTTGGTGACATAAAAGAAGTTGTTCCTCTAAAAGTGAAATATGGAGTTCATTATGTTTCCCTGTTATTTCTGCCTACTGAACACATTTGCTATTGATGACACTATGTATTTTCCTGCACTTCCAACTTTAACTTCTGAATATTTGTGCATTACAGCAAAGATATTAAGTCTACAAAGAACTGTTGCTTTGGAAAACTGGGTTTGTTTTTTTTTTCATATAAAAATATACTCTTCAATTCATAGGGAGTTATTAGTCTGAGGGGAAAAGGTCATATAAAACTAACAATAGTTTGCGTTTTTAAGAATGGTTTATGGTAGATTCAGGTTTGGATAGCAATTATTTGGGTTTTTAATCACTTTGATTTTGTTTGGCTTTTTAACAAAAATAATGTTTTCACAAAATATGGGCTGCAAGTAAATTTATATTGAAAACATCAAACTGTACGTTTCATTAAGGACATTATCTTCTACTCCACACCCATCTCCACTCCACACACATCTCACTCCAAATGATGGCTGTTATTGGTTTGTTAGGTGTCCTTTCAGAAAGAATCTCTACGAACATGTGTGTATATGTATGTTTGGATATGTATGTATATCCACAAAATCAAAGAAATTGACAACATACTGTGCAAATATTCATTCCTTGATCATCTTTATGATAATTTCATACTTCATTGTAGCAATCTTCAAAGATGAGCCCCGAATACCCCTCCCTGGGTAGCTCCCAAACACACATGAAATAGGGCTGCAAATAAGATGTCAAGGAAATTATGAAGTATGATTTCCAATACTAGGTCATATAAAGCATTGGGGTCTCCTTCTTGATCTTTCTTGGGTCACTCACAGAAAGCCAATTGCCTTACCAGGAAGGCACAGAAGTAACCTGAAGGAGAAGTCAGGAATTGCAGTCACCTGCCAGTATCTATGTGCATTAGTATTTTAGAAATATGTCTTCCAGCCCAGGAAGGCTTTCAGAAAACTCAGCTTCAACAACTTTTTATCAACAGCCACACCATGTGAGAGATTTTGAGTCAGAAATATCCAGCTCAACTCACCAATAAATATTGTGAAAAAAATATATTGTTTTCATACATTAAGACCTGGGGTGATCTTATATAACAAATATATGTACCACCATATGCCATTTATGTTAGTTATTGCAACGGCTAATAGCAAAGTAATAATCCCAAAATACAATGACTTAAATAAGAAGAGAATTGTTTGTCTCCCATATATAGTTTGGAGATGTGGGGCCCAGACTGGTAGGAAAGCTTTGCTCCACACAGTCTTTCAGGGACCCAGGTTCCTCCCATCTTGCTGATTTTCTGTTCCCTACCAAACTGTCACCATCTATAAGATCAAAACAGAGTTGTCATCCTGTCCATATTGCAGCCCAAGAAAGGCAAAAACAAAAGGATGTCCAAGACAAATAAATTTCTTATAAAGAAAGTAAAATGAAAGCTGCATGCATCTAGCCTGGGAAGTACTTCATCTATGGCCACTCCTAACTGCAAGGAAAACTGGAAATTATTTATCTAGCTGTCCAGTGATATACCCAGTAAAATGTGGAAAATGGATTTTAGAATGATTACCATTATTCCCCAGCTTTATTTTGATGCATATACTTTTATTTAGCCAATCTCTGAATGATGATGGTCAACAGATACAGGGCTCTTTAGCACATTGTAGCAAATTACTAGGAGAATGAATCATTATGGAAAGAAAAGTTAACATTTACAATACAAAATGTTCAGATAGTGCATGGTTGAAATGATCAGTCTAGGAAGTGAGAAAAAATTATAAAAATCCTAATTTTATACCTAGGCATAAAATTAGGATCCTATGCTGGGGTGTTGAGTGTGGAAGTTCAAGGGACACATGCCCCAAGTTCCAATGATTATTATTTATTTCATATCATGCCCAAATTTGTTAAATGTATGAACTCCAGACCTTGTCTATCTAAGATGGCATTTGTCAAAGTATGGTCCTTGAACCAATACAACAATTCACCATCCCTGTGAATTTAGAAACAAAGATCCTTCAGACCTGTCCCATGTCTACATAATCAGTGACTCTGGGGGCAGAGTCCAGTCTGCCCCCAGAAACGTGTTGCTTGCTAAAGCACCCCATCTAAGACGGAGAGCTGCATATGCCACTTCCAGTTACATGACCATGCGCAAGTAAGCTAACCTCTTTGTCTTAATATCTGCATCTGAAAAATAGAGTAATCGTTTTTTAATCTTTATGATGAGCATTCAACGAGCTAAAGTGTTCTGAAGTGCTTTAAAAGAATCTTATTTATATTGAGCACCCAAAATACACTAGATGCTATGGTTGCTCTTGTTTTTATTTACTGACTTGTAATTTCACCAGTTTGTGACTCAAAATGATGTCATTATTTTAACATGCAAGTAAAATGGCTCTCAGAGACAAGTTCCTTTAAGAAAGGGTTAAGTCACAGCACTAAGAAGCTATCCACAGCCACTGCAGCATGAGTTCAATCCCCAGCATCCCATGTGGTGCAGCAGACCTCTTCTGTCTCCCCCACTGCTCCCCTCAGCAGTGTAGTTCAGTCCGTGCACCTGTTCTGCTCCCCACTCTGTCTCTGGTGAATCCTCTCACCACCCCACACCCCCGGCTTTTGTATGCCTAAATAAATAAATCTTTAAGAAAGAAAGAGTGTGTATATGTACCACATCTTCTTGATCCAGTCATCTATTTTTGGACATCTGGGTTGCTTCCAAACCTTTGCTATTGTGAACAGTGCCGCAATGAACATACGGGTGCATGTATCCTTTTGGATTAGTGTTTTTGTGTCCTTTGGGTAGATTCCCAAAAGTGGGATTGCTGGGTCTTATGGAAGCTCCATGTTTAGCAGTTTGAGGAATCGCCATACAGCTTTCCATAGTGGTTGGACCAGTTTACATTCCCACCAGCAGTGTAGAAGAGTTCCTTTTTCTCCACATCCTTTCCAGCATTTGTTGTTGCCTGTATTTTTAATGTGTGCCATCCTCACAGGTGTGAGGTGGTATCTCATTGTGGTTTTGATTTGCATTTCCTTTATTATAAATGTCTCCCTCTCTGGGTGATTCCCTCTGTAATCACTTCTCCCAGAGAAATGCTTTCTATGCACTGGAGGTCAGAGACCCCAGCAACAGCCACCTGGATTGACTGAGCACTTTATATATTAAAATAGATGAATAATAAGCTTACAAGAGTAGTAACCAAAAGACCAAGTCCAGTCAAAATAGCCAAACATCCCAACAAGGTTTTCATTTGAGCTCTCTCTTTTATGAAGCAATTTATTGGTGCTGGGGGATCAGGGATAATAACAGGAATTCCCAGTACCTAATCAGTCTAAAAGACCTAGGACTGGGAAAATGAGGAACAGAAGGGTTCCAACCCTCTGCAAAGAAGCATCAGGTCTGACTGACAAAGATTCCAGTACCCAATACCAGAGGAACATCTATGTGTTTATGCATTACATGTATATACTATATGTGTATAATAAATGTATATGTATTTTTATATTTATATATTTTAAATTATTTTTTTGAAGATTTATTTATTTATACATACAAGCTGGGGTACAGGCCAGAGGTGCGGGGCAGCAAGAGGGTTCACCAGAGACAGAGTGGGAGCAGAACAGGCAGATCGACAGAAATACACTGCTGAGGGGAACAGCGGGCAAGGCAGGAGAGGTCTGCTGCGCCATGTGAGATTCTCCCTGGCCGGGCATCGAACTCGCATCGTGTGCTGCCGACAGCTCCACAGCACAGCGCCTAACCGCTGTGCCACCAGGGAGGCCCCTTCTTTTTAATTATTTTTAAATGAGGTAACATTGGGATATCCCATTAAGGTATGGCTACCAAAGTGCATCCACCACCAAGTCACCCGTATTTCACCACCATAGACTATTGTGCTTCCTTCCCTCTTAGTTCTTTCCCCTCTCCCACTTTCTCCCTGCCTTGGTGTTTTCAGTTCCATAGTCAGCTATCAAGGGTTACTTTTTCAGCTTCTCTTTATCTGACTTAATTTAGTTACTTAATATCCCACATATTAGTGACACCATCTAGTATTTATCTTTCTCCTTTTGACTTATTTCACTTAGCATTATTCTTTCAAGCTTCATTCATGTTGCCACAAATGGCATGAGTTTATCTTTTTTAATCACTGAATAATATTCCATTGTGTGTACACCCCACATCTTCTTGATCCACTCATCTGTTTGGACCACTTAGGTTGTTTCCATAGAGTAGCTATCTAAATAGTGCTGCAATAAACATGGAAGTGCAAGTTTCCTTTTGAATTGATGTTTTTGAACTTCTGTGGTAGATGCCTCGGAGTTGAATGACTAAGTTGAATGGCAGATCCATGTTTAATATTATGAGATACTTCTATGCTGCTTTCCATAAGGGCTAGACCTGTTTGCATTCCTACCAGCAGTGTAGGAGGGTTCCTTTTTTCTCTACATCCTCACCAGCACTCGTTTCTGGTCTTTTCTATATGGGTCATTCTCACAGGTGTAGATTTTGTGATTGGGTTGTTTTGTTTTTGTAGAGTTTTATGAGGTCTTTCTATATCTTTGGTATCAGTCCTTTGTCAGATATATGGTATGCAAATAATTTCTCCCATCAGTAGGGTGTCTTTTCATTTTCGTTATGTGTTTTTTTTGTTTTTTTTTTTTTGCTGTGCAGTAGCTTTTTAGTTTGATGTACTCCCAGCTATTAATGTTCTCTTTTGTTTTCCTTGCTGTTGGGGACAAATCCCTAAAGATGTCACTAAAGCTTATGTCATGAAATGTTTTACCTATGTTTTCTTCTATGTTTTTTATGGTTTCAAATTTTACATCCAAGTCTTTGATGCATTTTGAATTTATTTTTTTTTTTGGTATGGTGTGCAAATGTGGTCTAGTTTCCTTCTTTTGGGTGCAACTGTTCATTTTCCCAACATCCTTTATTGAAGAGGCTCTAACTTTGTATATACATTCTTTCACTGAAATGTATCTATATTCTTACATTGAATATATATACATTATGTATATCCTTACACTGAAATGGGGCCCAACACTAACCCACCACACACTGAGTTAATCTATACAAGTCAACTAAGACTTAGGCCACTATCAGTGCTCTGGAAATACATTAATTTACCTCTCTGTTTGCAGATCGAAAAATGCACAGCTGTGAGGTATGAACTAATTTGTTCTTTAGGAAACCAGCAAGCCATTACAACCAGGCTTTCTACCACGAGGAAACCCGGGCCCCTTAGTCCTTGACCATGGCTCCTGCATGTCTACAAATCCACTGTAAATGATGATCACTGACCCCTTTTTCCCCCAAACCCAAACCACCAGCACTGAACTCCTCCCCCAAACTCCCATAACTTCCTTGCTTTTCTGCACATAAAGCTCCCTATAAAAAGCTCGTAGCCTTTCGGTCAAGGTGGTGGATCTGAGGATTGCCTCTGCCATTCTGGTCAGTGCCTTTTAGATATTAAATTCCTTCCCTGCTTCAAACATTTAGTGTTCGGTATTTGATTTTCTGCTGTGTGCTGAGCACACAAACCAGCCTTTATCAGCAATAACATTACCTCCTTCATTTGCTCCCCTTTCACCTACACACATGGTGCTGAGTCTCAGCAATTTGTCTCCTCACCCTGAGACCTTTCATAGTAGAGGATTCTTCACCTGTTTAACTCAGATACCTCCTAAATGGAACAACAATTAGTGCATGCTGGCTTGAGCCAGACCCACCAAGATGATCTCCTTGAGAACCTGACCTCAGGTGCACTGAACATAGAAGGCAGACTACAACCCCTTTCTTTTCCCCAAGCACTGTCTTGAATGAGGCATGCTTCCTCTTTGCTTAGACAGGATATTAGAGGGTGTGAGCCCTCTTTAGCTGCATGATAAGATGCCAGTTGCCTAGATAATTACCTGAAATTAAGAAATGGGTTCCCCTTACACCCACTCAGGATTGTGCTTTCTACTTTAAGACTTAGAGGTCTTTTCGCAGGATTAAATATTGGTCACGCTGTCTGGAGGAAGGGAGGTTATCTCTTTGTTATACCTTTGCTTGGTTATATCTTTGCTTGGTTATATCTTTGCTATAGAACCATGGGAGCTGGAAGAGATAAATTTACCTTGAGTACAAGGTATCCATTTATTAAGGGAAAAATAGAGCAGAACCCCACTAGAGCAGAGTCAGTATTCTGTGAGGGTCCAGTGTGTCTCCTAAAGGAATTCCTATCTTGACATAATGATGGATCCCAGAATGGCAAGATCTACTATCTCTGGCCTGGGCACAAACTTTATCAAGGAATCTCTCATGCTAATGAAGTTGTGGGATATGTTGTTTATCTCTCCAATATCTATCCCTACTCTACACCTGACTTTTCTTTGGAGTATTCATCACTCTACCACCCCCCTCAGTGGATGTTCAACTCACACTTTCTCTGACTGGTTCGACAATGAGTGCCTGACCAGAACAGAAGCAATAAGAAACAGGAAACATTTTGGAGGAAAGGAGGTATTTCCAGAAATGAGCAACTTTTGATTTCTCAGCTCCTAAAAAGTGTAAGGAAATAGAATCTGGAGCTGCTGCAGAAATACAGCTACCAGCAGAGAGAGCAAGGAGTTGCTAAAGGTAGATGAGAAACCCAAAGGTAAAGAAAAGTATGCAGATAGCAATATACAGAGATGGAATCATTTGGGTACTGGCAACATTGTGAATCTAGCCTTCCCTGAAATATATGACAGTGTAGATCAGTAGTTTCTTATGTACCAGACCAGCAGAGTCAGAATTAACTGGGAATTCTTGGTAGAAATACGAACTCTTGGGTTCTCAATCCAGACTTCCTGAATCAGAACTTTGGGGAAGAGGGGCAACAATCTGCATTTTAACAAATCCTCTGGGTGATTCTGGTACTCAGGAAAATTTGAGAGTCACTACTATTAATTGATACAGTGAATTGATAGAATATCAGCTGATATAACTCAAGTACAATTGTTCTAGAGTTTTCAGTACCTCAATCAGTTTATTACTTTTCTCAGTAAGTTGGTCTCAATTTGGCTTTTATATTCTTAGTGCCAGCTTTAATCCTTTTGTTGTAATAGTTGGAAAATTAGATGAGTTGCCTTAACTACATAATCCTTTCATTTCTAAAACATATTAATTTATATGATGATATCTGTTTCTTGGGACATCTCTATGAAGGACAGAGACTGACCTAGGATGTTTTGTATGCAAACTCCTCATAGGGGGGATGAGAAAACCAAACTACCTTCCTAAAATCTCCCGGCTAGCTGAAGTCCTCATGTGATTCTTTCCATAGTAGGTGTTGTCTGTGTGGCTGTCATTAGACCAGCAGGTGATGGAGTCAAGCCAAGCTGTTATATGGGAATATTTAAGCTTTTGTGTCTCCACCTCCTCATCTGTGAAAGGATGAGAACAGTAATACCACTTTAATAGGGCTGGTGTGAAGATTCAGTGAGAATTAGTATAGAAAGCTCCCAGCACTTAGTAAATGTTCAATAAATGGTATCCATGAAGAATAATATTATCAAATCCATCATTGCCACTGCACTATAAAGTGCAGCGACTACACCACACCACAGATGCACTGACCAAGGCAGGTTATCTTGACCAAGCAGCCTCTCCTTGTACCTTGAGTAATCCAGTCATGATTTCCAGGAATCCTCTGAGTCTCCCAGCTAATCACCCTAACTAAAGTGGCTCCAGTCAGGATTATAATTAACTCTGTCTTCAGCGTCCTATCAGAAACTGTGTTCCTGAACCATGTCTTCCCCTTTAAGGTCTCCTTTTTTTTTTTTTTTTTTAGGAGTCAGGTTGCTGATGATTAGAAGTTGTTTAAATTGCCTTCAAAATAAGTGGCTTAGTCATTTTTACTGAAGAACTGGTCTACTTGTACCAGTGGGTGTCTCATTCATTTCCAAAGATGCTTAATTCATGGTGGTTCCACTAGGGACCCAGTTGATTAAAGATTTTGACTGTCTTCTTTGTGCCAGCCAGAAGGCATGCTGCCCTGGAAGAACAGGGGCAACCAGTGATATTTTTATCTCATTAGTCTTGCTGGGCTAGAGAACTTAACTGACCTTTCAGCAAGATCATGACTCGTATGACACGTTAGGGACATTTCCATGATAGATTTTTAGATGGAGCAGAATTTGTACGCAGGTGAATAAAATGGATCTCTGTTTATAACTGCCTAGGTTCAAATCCCAGCTTTGCCACTAAAACCCATGTGACTTGAGTAAAAATATTTTGCCAGTTGGTTCCTTAGTTTATCTATCTTTGAAATGGGGATGTAGGGGCTATCATGATTAAATATGTCAATTTTTATAAAACATTTTGATAAATAGAAATGAATAATAATATTTACCTCTTACGAAAAACTTACTTTGTGCCAGACTTTATGTGAAGCATTTTATATTTAATGAATTTATCCCAATCATAAATCAATGAAATACAGTAGTGTGATGGTAATAATAAATAATGATGATATATTAATAATAATAGTAATAATAATAACAATAAATGGACTAGGCACTGTTGTACTACATCCAATATCATAAAACCTTATTAGAGAGGTTCCATTATAATCTCTGTTCTGCAAGTGGGTAAACTAAGAGACCTTCAGTACCTTTCCTAAACCAGTAAAAGACAGAGTTGGAATTCAAATTCCCCCTCTCCCTGACTCCAGATCCCAAGCTCTCAATGGCCTACCACCTCAAAATCACATAAAATGAATCATGAAATGAAGATGTCAGTGCTCACATTTCTAGAAACATGAGATGAATAAAAAATGTCAATATCATTTTTTCTCTATGCAAAAGAATACTGAATAGGAGATGTGCACATGGGAGGGAGAGTGGCAAAAGCTCCCAATTGGCTGGGTTGCCAGTCCTGTGTGCTCCACGAAAATGAAAGATTGTTTCTAAGGTAAAAAAACAAAAACAAAACAAAAAAAAAAACAATACATTAGTAATAGTTTTAAAAATGTAGAATCAGCACCTTCCAGAAGATACTCAGTTGAGTTACAAAAAGGAGGCTTTTATAGCACCTAATTATATGACAAGTGAGTTACATTTAAAGGTATTGAAAAATTATTCCAAATGTGATCTGAGGAGTGTGAGCAACTGTAATTGGTTTGCATACTAAGCTCTTTCCAAGCCCACAGGGGAGGTATGGAAGCCATAAAGGATATGTACTCAACCGAACTCCAACTTGGTAAATTAGTGTAAGAGGCATGTCTGGTGACTAAGGACAGAGAAGGGAAGGGAGGACTGTAAACTCTGTCAAGACTCCCCATTGTGGGCCTCCCTGGTGGCACAGCGGTTGAGTGCTGCGCTGTGGAGCTGTCGGCAGTGCGTGGTGCGAGTTCGAGGCCCGGCCAGGGAGAATCCCACATGGTGCGGCAGACCTCTCCTGCCCACCCGCTGCTCCCCTCAGCAGTGTATTTCTGATCTGCCTGTTCTGCTCCCCACTCTGTCTCGGTGAACCCTCTCGCCACCCCACGCCTCTGGCCTGTACCCCAGCTTGTATGTATAAATAAATAAATCTTTAAAAAAGACTCCCCATTGTACCCCTGCCCCTGTGGAAAGTCCTCCCCAATATATCTTCTGGTCCTCACTGAAGTGTTGTAGTTGGAACTTGGAACACTTACTGCCTTATTTTACAAATGAGGTATCTGAGTCTGGGTGATAGTGGCCCCTCCAAGGTCTCTGCCTGGAACAGGACCAAACTGGGCATTACTTTTAGGTCTGTGTGTGCTTGCAAGTCACTGTGATTTCTACCATGCCATGTTGCCATGAAATTACTTGAGAAATAGTAGGATTTGAAGGTCCAGTTTTAGTGGAAATGACTTGATTTTCTTTGCTCAATGTCATATTTAATAGATGTGTGTGTATACATACATATATATATATATATATATATATATATTAGAGGTGGGGACATGTTGAAATCTGACTATTAAAAAAATACCTATGAAAAGACAGCCTGAACAGAATGATTAGGGCAAATCCTTTCTGGATACTAAGTTCAAAAGAATTTTTTATCATTCCATCCTTGTGTTTTATGCCATCTGGTGCAGAGTGCCTCTCTATAAAGGCTCACTCGGTTGACTTGAATTTTGTCCTTCCAGTTTCTAAACCTCTTAGGTGGGTCCAAGTACAGTTAGGTTCTTCTCTGGCCCCTGGGAGAATGTCTAACAACCCTGCATCAGGATAAAATTATCTGTTTATGAGTTTTTTCCAGTAAAACAGATATTGCTGTTGGGACCACCCCAGGACTAATTGGTTGGGAATGCCTCGAGATAGCCAAGCTGCCACCACCACTTCCCTATGCTTAGGTCCAATTGCTAGTTGAAAGAGGTTTCATTGTCAGCCAAACAATGCTCCAATGCTCCTGAACTATTTCAGTCCTCCAAAGCTAAGCCATTCCTTTCTAATAGACAGGTGAATTCCCTTACCTCCATGTGCCACTAAACTGGGGTTACAGGGAGAAGCTAATTTCATCTAGCTACAAAGGTTCCAGCTGTTGCTGCCTGAAGTCTCCCAAACATGAAACATTAATGGCTATTATTCTCCCTCATACTTTGATCAGATGCCGAGCTAGCACTTTTACTAAAATGTAAAATGTTTACTAACATTTCTGAAGTTTTTCCAATCAGGGAGGTAAAGAGACTGATAACAATAGATGAGCAAATAGCAAAGGAAGCTGAAGTCAAAGTGTCCAAATGATGTGCTGTCACAAGTTGTGGTGAATATTGGTAACATCGTCTTTAGGAAGAAGGATCACTAAAGAGAGGTTTCATTTCATTCACAAAAGTTGCCTGATGTGAAAGAGGAAGTCTTCTCTTGCTCTTTATTTTTTTATTTTTTAGATTTATTTTTATTTTATTTTATTTTATTTTTGCTGATTTATTTTTTTATTTTTATTTTTATTTTTTTATTGTTATTTATGTCTTTTACATTTTGTATTTTTATTTTATTTTAAAACAATTTTATGGAGTATGATTGTTGCACACAAAGTTGTGCATATTTAACATATATAACTCGATAAGTTAGCATATATACACTGGTAAAACTATTACCACAAATGAACTTTGAAAAACATCCCCATGGGAATAATAAATCACTTGGATACTGCCACTGTCCATGGCCTCAAGATGAGTACAAATATTGTGAGAGACTTAGATACATGATCGACATAGGCTTTTTGTATCTGCAGGTGATATATTAACAGTATTAGCAATATTAGCATAGCCTTCTCTGTGAATTATATAAGGTGAATGCTGCTATGCAATTTTGCATAGAAATATGCAATATTTCTTACTTGGGTATGTCTTTTGCTAATTTCTCTATATTAGACAAAAAATATTTCTGGAGCAATGACAATCAGTTAAAAAGTTCTAGATTAAGAGTTTAAAGAATAAGAGGCAAGAATAAGATGCCTCAGTAATTCTCTGTTAAATCCCTCTAGAAATATTGTTACCCTGTGACAGAAAAGAATTTGGGATACTACTTTTTGAAATAAAAATATAAAGTGAATTAGATAATTAGATGTACTCTTTCCTCTTAATACTGACTAGTGTTGTCATCACTAACCTGTTAAGGAATTTGCAGGGTCTAGAAACCATAACTGCAGCTTCTAAGTGCACTGGATCTCACCCTCTCTCTAGATCCCTTTCTGCTTTTGCCAAGGTCCCTTCCAATGACTGCATCCAAAGCTAAATCTGTTCCCTCCTCCAAACTAAATGAAAATGTAGGACTAAGGTATCCATCATCCCTGTCTCTTGGAATGCGCATGTCCCGGTTGAAGAAAAACAGCCACAAACACACTAGAATAGCTCTCTGTCTATTTCCAAGTACCAAGAGAATCTGATGGGCCAGTGTGTACTTCTGGTCCAGGCACTGTCTGGAGAGATGATACCCTCTAACCAAGTCATAAAAACCACAGCGTTCCTTTGAAGGTAGTTCAGAATCACAGATGGTAGCTTTTAAAAAAACCCATGTCTGTCATTCCAGATTCCTACTGAAATCCTCCCTCCTTTTTCTAGTCTCCTCCCTTGCCACCAAGAGCTAATTACAGCTATGGAGACAGCCCTTGGAATTCTAGCCTGGAGAAAACTTGTTTCCCTTTAAGTGGAGCTCAGCCAACAGTTGCTTTTCCCAATGTAAATTTCACACAAACAGGCCCTGAAACTTGAAAGGAATCTTTAAACCCCATTAAATAGCACAGTTCCTTAGCAGGAATATCTCCTGGGAAGGGATGTCTTCTATTCAAATGCCATGTTATGACAAGCATGACAGACTTGATGGGGATCTGTTCTGACTCGTGACATCGCTTAAATTAGGTTAGGTGGAGTGTATGCAGGCATTCTAAGAAAAGCTCCTCAGGGCCGCTGCCCTATTATTTTTGTTAATAGCTCTGAATTATGACTGTCTTCTCCTAGGAACAATAAAACCTTTTTCCAATTGGATACATCATGGAAATATGTCATACAAGATTCCTTCTCAGGCAAAGCCAACTGGCCTGCACACATCACACGCTAATTTATTGCCCAGTCTCTTCTGTGCTCTCTGCTTCCTGTCCACCAGGGTTAACTTACTTCCCCACTCCCCACCAGAAATTTAGTTTCTAGCACATGTTCTAACCACAAACTGCAGCTTCTAAGTGTGCTGGATCTCTCTCTCTCTCTCTCTCTCTCTCTCTCTCTCTCTCTCTCTCGATTCTCTTTCTGCTTTTGCCAAGGCCCCTTTTGCAACTTAATATTCCCCCAAAAGGATAACTCCTGAGGTATCCTCTGATCCCTATTCTGTTCCTCAAACGTCATTCATAGTCCACACTGCTTTGGGGGCAAAGGCTCAAGATGCATGTTATCACTATTGGCTATTATCAATAATGCAAGAAATGGTTCTTCGATCTGTTTTAGTGCATCCTATAAATTCTCAGCTGTAAAATCTACCTCTACTTTATATTCAGTGAAATTTGAAACAGAACTTAGTTGCTTGCAAATCATTAGGGCTCAGGTTTTCTGTCTCTCCACTATATTTTTCCATCAGGAAAGTTTGTGAAGATTCCTGGCAGCTCAGATTCATATGCATGTACTTTCAAGTCAGCAGAAGGCAAGATCCTCTTCTGCAATAGCTGCGGCAAGACCCCAGAATTTCTATTGGCTTCATTTTTGTCTCAGCAGTCAAGAAAAATATTCTGATTGGCCACTTCCTAGTTTGTACGACTGCCCTGGAAAACAGCAGGTCGAGCCTACCTGAAGGACAAAGAGTGATGTAAGAGTTGAGGTGGTTCTCCAGAGGAAAATCAGATGCTACTGCAAGAAAAAATGTGAGTGGATGCTGGGCAGCATAAACACAATGTCTGTTTACAGTCTGGATTAGTCATTTCAGGCTCCTGTAACAGAAAACCATGCACTGTGGAGCTTAAACAACAAAATTTTGTTTTTATTTTCTCACAGTTCTAGAGGTTTGATGTCCAATATCAAGGTGCCTACAGGGTTGGTTTCTGGTGGCACCTTGCTCCTTAGGTGACAGGAGGCCACCTTCTCCTGATGTCGATGTCCTCAGGGTCCTTTCTTCTGTGCTCACACTCTGCTACTGTCTCTTATCTTCTTATAGGGGCACTAATCCTACTGGATCAGGGACCCACCCTTAAAACCACATTTAATCTTAATTACCTCTTTAAAGTTTTATCTCCAAATATAACTATACTGGGGGGATGAAATCCCAAGGGACACAATTCATTTCATAAGCATGGTCCAAATGGGATTGTCAGAGAGTGAAAGAGTGAAGGTCATACAAATCAAAGCAAGGCTGAAACTGAAAGTCAGTGTAATTACTACCAAAACAAAGGTCTCTTTGCCTTATTACCTTTTGGTCTCTCTCTCTGTAAATCTTTACAACCTTCTTGCTTGCAGCTGGGCACAAGTGAATGGCCAGGGTATGAAACTAGCCTAGTCCAAGGCCAACTTCACCACTGTAGACGGTTTGGCCCAGTTAACACTGGTCAATAATTTTTTATAAAAGTCATGTTACTGAAATAAAATTAGTCATTTCCCTTCAATATGTGCATGTTCAACACGAATATGACAGTCAAATTCTAATTTTGGCTCTAGTTTTTTTGTAATCTGCAATAAATTGATGTTTACAACATGAAATGCATGCCAATAGTAATAGGCCTATGGTTAATACCTGTAAAAAAATCAAGTCATAACTTCTTCTTAGATTTCTTCACTTGTCTCTTGTACAGCTGTTCAGGAATAGACTAGATGGAAGATGGTTTCCATTGTGCAAAAGCACAGCCTTAAGATTCAGTTTTGAAGAGTCTAGAAATAGTCTCCATTCTTGTGGGTCATGAGTGTTTTCTAAGGCATTCATGAGGCCCTCAATATTGGAACAGAATACCAGAGAATGAGCCTTTCTGAAGAAAGGCACCAACTGCTGGTCATGCCTTTGATAGAAAGTAATTGTGACATCTTCTTCTAGAAGATTCCATTGTTGGAGTCTTGATCCTAGCAATTCTGTCTTGTTCTTGGATAAGTCCAAATCACGAACCAGGTCATTTAGTTCTTCCTGTGTTAGTCTGTGTGGGGTTGATGATGCACCACAGTGAAAATCTGGATCACTGCATGCTGATGGAACAGGAGAAGAACAGGTCGGTTCAGCCTTGTCCTCATCAGCTGAATCAAGAGACTATTCTGCTGGAGGCTCTGGAATTGGAAGTCCCTCACCATGTGGAACTGTTCTCAATGCAGACAGAATGTTTGGGTAGACTATTCTCAACTTTTTTGCTTCATTATTCCGCCAGAAAGAGGAGGAACCAAGCAGAAGTTACAGTCGTTTATGTGGTTGCTTGGCTCTCTCCATACCATGGTGACTGCAAACAGCATTGATGGTCTTTTGCCATTTAACCACTGTGAAAGCTGTGTTGTCCATGTAGCACAGCATATATGCAGGGCCCAAGGCTTGTCTTGGTCACCAACCTTGCATCCAAAGTAAAGATGATAAGCCTTCATCACTTGAGAAGTGATACTTTTCTTCTGGTTGGCAAATGTCACTTCCCCACAAATAGAGCACAAATTGTCCATGCTATTAACTCGCCTTTGAGACATTACTGTTCTGTATTGTGCCTAAATGGATAAAATAATAACAGTTCTATGGAACAGTAGCTTGAACTGTCTCTCACAAAGTCTGAAATATTTTCAATGCTCAACCTTTCCAACAGGGCTTTATGTAGCACACTGCTGACATCAGCTTACTTCAGCAGCCGCCTAGCAGTAGTATTGCATTGCATCAAAAAATGATGCAGTCAACTCTGGATGATGCGTGCATGACGGTATTATGCAATGTGATGCAATATTACATCATTCTAGGCTGATTTAGGATGTTGTTGCAGTCCTACTGGATAAATGTACACGGTGAAACATATAAAATGAATTATATGAAATATCTTCAAAATGAGAACTAACAAAAAATTTTCAGGGTTATCTTCATGTTCAGCACACCAAGATACTACAGATTAGGGCCTTTTAAGTCGGTAACGATCTCACTGTTGACCAGTGTAATTATTTGTTATTCAGAGCAGTCCTGTCTGCACTGTGGGAAGTTTAGCAGCATCCCTTGCCATTACTCACTAGATTCCAATAGCACCTCCACCACCCCAAAACATGCCTTGGTTGGAACAACTGAAAGTGTTCTTAGACATAGCCAAGTAACCCCTGAGGAGCAAAATCACCCCTGGATCAGAATCAATGGCTTGGTCAAATCATTTTAATTACCTACATATCCCTGGTTCACCTACTAAGTAGATTATGTAGCTCTGGCTCCTTTACCCTCTCAGAAGCACCGCTGTAAGGACTTATTGAACGTAAAAATCACCTAAACTCTCAGAGTCCCGTGTGAAGCCAACAAATTTGCATTTCTTGTGATGTTAGCCCTGAGGTTGTTTTTTTTTTCTTTTTTAAAGATTTATTTATTTATGCATAAAAGAGCAGGGGTGTAGGCCATATGTGTGGGCTGTGAGGGGATTCACCAGAGACAGTGGGGAGCAGAACTATCAGCAGCCACTGCAGCATTAGTTTGGTCCCTGGCCAGGGAGCTAGCCCACATGGCACAGCAGATTTCTCCTGTCTTGCCCACTGCTCCCCTCAGCAGTGTATTTCAGTCAAATTTGAAATTTTTGTTAATATATTTAGACCCAATTCCATAGAGAACTATTGGGTCAGTTTTTCACTAGTCCCCTCGTTCACACTCTATTTATTGAGCATGCACTTTACCAAGCATTTTCTAAAAGCTGAAATAGTTCAGCAGAAAAAAAAATAAAAAAGGACAGGAAAAGGATGAGGAAGAGGAAGAAGGAAGAAGGGAATAGCTGGAATAATACTACCACTTCCTTCAAAGAGCTTTCATTTCAATAAACATTATAAATAAGTAAATTATATATTCAAATAAAATGTGGTAATTGATATGAAGAAAATCAGCCCTAAAGTGGAGGTGAGGGGTTGTAGATGGAGACTGCCAGGAGTGGAGAGTAAAGTTCATTTGTAAATAGAATAGACAGGATGACCTCAATGAGAGCGTGTCGGTTGATCATACACGTGGAGGAACTGAAGCAGGAGTCCAGCCTGCAATGGAAAGAAGACGAATCAGAGAACAGCCTCAGTGAGGCTCTGAGGGCAGCATATCCCTGACTTATTCAAGGAGGGGTTTCACACCGTGAGAAACCTGGTAAATAAGTCTTTTTCTTCTGTTCTGAGCAGAAATGTGACATGATTTCATTTATGTCTGCTTGCTGGGTTTAAGATATAATATGGGAGGCAAAGATGAGATGAGGCAGTTAGAAGGAAAAAGTGGTTGTAAGGTAGAGGTTATCAGGTTTTCCCGCCCTCCCAACATTAGCATCCATGATAGATCTCTGCAGTCCTGCACGCGTGCCTGATGGCAGCACCTGGAGTGTGGTGTGCGCATGCGTGAGTGGGCGCCCCGGGCCTGGAGGCCGAGCATGTAGGAGCAGAGTCAGCAGAGAGGAGAGAACAGAGCGTGGCGGCAGAGGACCGTGCGGCGGGGTGCAGCAGAGAGACCACAAGAGGACACCAGAGAAAGTAAAGATTGGGGGGCCTGGAGGGCTGTTAGCCTCCTGGTCCCCTGGACCCCCTGCGGGCCCTGCACCTGGTTGCCTCTCTACAAATGCTGTAGAAAACATTAAAAGCCTGAAAAGCCACTGAGGGCCCCAGGACTCCTCCTTTACCCGTCTGCCCGGATCACGGAAAACCTGCTCTGTGCTTTGCTGGCACTACAGTGGCTGAGTAAGTTCAGAGGGGAAGTGAAAACTATTAGTATAAATGGTTCTTAGAGAAGTTTTGCTAAAGGAGACATGAAAAATGTAGCTCTAGGTAGAAGTGAAATCAAGAGAGACTTTTCACCTGGGAACGCCCGTGGTGTTTTCACACAACTGAGAACAATCTAGGAGAGAGGGAAGAACTGATGATGCAGGCCGGAGAGAGCCTTAAATTGCAGAGCGGTGTTTGTGAGCTGGGGACACTCGGCCCCTGTGGCCTGGCTGTGTTCCCTTTGGAGACAAGCGTGGCTGGTTGACCTGCAGCGACAAGAAGGAAGACGTCACACAGGGAAAAGTGAGTCGAGTGGATGTGAAGGTAGGAATTTGTGGAAGTTTTTTGTTTCTTTAGCTTTCTCAGAGAGGAAAACAGCAAGGTCCTCAGCTAAGAGTCATAATGGAGAATGTTATAGCCCGAGAAGGGAGGCAGGAGACCCCTGTGGTCAGAACAGTGTGACTTGATTCTCTTTTTTGCTACATTTTCTGGAGTTACCTGTGCTAGTCATTGTTTTGAGGCATGTGTTCAGGACAGACCAAGGAATTCCCTGATTCTTGAGCAGCCAAAGAGCATGGTGGAGAGATTGAACCCAGGAACGCAGAACTGGAATTGGGAGGTGCCCGAGAAAAATTTCTTGCTGTATAGTTTGGTCTAAGTTTGACTTTGTCCTCGGCTAGTTCTTAATCCTGTGGTAAATTAGTCTTTTCATACTACCAGGAATTTCTAGGGGGGAAACTGAGAGGATTTGAAAGCCTTTGACTCTTTTTGGAGAACAGCTGGTGTAAATCATTGAGTATCATCTAGCACCAATAGCAGCTGGGTTGGGGAAATGTGTTTTAAAGTGAGAAGGCTTATAATCAATACTTGTTGAATAATACATAGGTGAGTGTCTTTTCAGCAAATAAAATCAGATGGAAGTGCATTTTTCCAAAATTATAATTTTCAGAAGAAAACTGAGCCAGCAGTCCCCCCCCACCCCCCATTCCTGCATAAACAATACCCAACAGGATCAATTGAGTTCACCTGTTGCCTCATTCTATTAAGAGGCTTCCAGGCCTTTAGGATAACAGGGACCCAACATGTGCCATATTCAAAGAGAAAATGGAGGGATAGAAATAGATTGGCAAACCAAGTTGGGTCTGAGAGGCAAGACTCTAGAGATTGAAAAGACTCGCTTTGAAAATTATATAAAACTTATGTTAAAAAGGGATTGGCGGTTATCTTCCTGTGTATTCACATCTATGCCTTTTTTAAAGTGCTTTTCTTATAGAGAATGTGTCCAAAAATCATTGTTTCTGTCAAAGTAGTTGCCTTTGAAGCTTGGCACTTATACTTAGTAATGTTCACATGAGCTGCTGATTAAATTTATGGGGCATCCGTCTATGCTTCCCAGTATTAACTAATCTGAAACTATTTGACTTTGAGAAGTCACCAGTTGTTCAGAAGCAAAGCTAACAAATAACATGCCTAACCAGATAGGAGAATTGGGTTTTTTAAAAGACAGGTCTGGTTTTCTAATATGGCATGTAAGTTAAATCTATAAGCAATTTGCAAATTTGAGATGAAATGGAAAAATCTCATCACTAGAATGTAATTAGTTTCCTCGTCCTACATCTAGATTTTCTTCTAATTATAATAACTTACATTGTGATTATATTATTATTTAAAAGTTAAGTAGATAAAAATAAAGTTTAATCCCACTAGCAAATGCTACTTATGATTTATACTTTTTTGTTTACCTTTTTAAGATTTTTCTTATTTATATATAGTTTGAAATATTTCAGAATTTCTTCTGTAGGGATTTCTTCTGTAGGATTATTATGATAATAATTTGCCTTGTCACATACTATGAAAGTAATGTCATTTTATGTCAAATGTAGAATTATTTCATTTTTAGTGGTTGCACAGTATTTTGTTGTGAAGATATTTAATCGGCTCCCCCCACAATGGGCATGTAAATAGTATCTAAATTTTTGCTATTATAAACAACTTACTAGGAGCATTGCTCTGTCTCTAAATTCTCTTATTTATAAACTTAAACTTATTCTCCGCACTTTCTAATCCTCCCTTCTTGAGAGAACATAATTTTGATATATTTCTGACATATGGGGTGTATATTTAATTATTTTTGAACCTCATAAAGATAAAATGAAAGTGGTCTACTTCATGGCCAGCCTTGGTATGACTGGAGATCCTGAATCAACATTGCCCTATGAGCCAGGAGAGGACAAATTCAATTATCACATGTTGGCTTGAGTCACAGCTCCAGCCAGCCATTGCTATGGGAACCTGAAGGACATATCTGAACGTTGTTCTATGTCACTGTGTGAGAGCATGCTGCTCTGCACTCACATAACACCGTGATGGAGTTAATCAGAAAAGGAACAGAGGGGCCTACTCAAGGCATAACTCATCCTCAGCACTCTATAAACAAGAATTCCAGAAAGATGAAGTCACCTGAGCAAGGTAGACACCATCACACCTTTGACCTGGAGATCTTGAATAGACTCCTGAGGAGCCTTACTAACTGTACTTGGTGAGCACATTCGTCAAACTCTGAGTCCCAGTTTTGGAAAAAGGAGTTCTAATCCCCTATAGCATGGTTTGGAGTCCATGGAATATAGTGAGTTCTCTATACAATTACTTCTTTTCCACACATTCTGGAAAGTATCAGTAGAGTTGTTCCTGTGGTCGTTTGGGCTGTTCTGTTGTGGCTGAGCACTAGTCATCATGCCAGCTGTGATGGGGTGGTAATAGCGAGGTTTCTCATGCTACCTGTGGTCCTTGTCAAACCAGTGTTATTTTGTGCTGTGTTGTCCTATGTTGATATCACTATCGCTGTTCATATTGTTATAACAGTGGTTGCTGTTCAGGATTTTGGCAGAACACAGGCTGCCCTACTGAGTATTTCTTTCATAATGCCTGTCTTATTAATGCTCTACCTAATTTCTTTAAATCCCAGGGAAAAGAGTTCAGTCTAGGTACTTAACCATGTTTGCATCTACAAGGATGCTAATCTATTTTTCCTCTTATGATGCAGGAGAGTATAAAGTCACATCTACTTTATAGTTCAAATCACAGCCTCAGTTGCTCCTACTCCAGGGAATTTCAAATGTCTAGTTGAGCTATAGGAATGGTCATATGTTAAAGAATGAAGTGAAAATGATGTTTATGACACTAATATTTTCTGTTTCTATTTTCTTTCTTGACAAAGTGAGGATGGCTTTTTTTCTAAGTATGTGTTTCAAAGCTTTAATTTTTAAAAGGGAGGTATGAGAGAAAATATGTTCAGATACTGACAATCAATTATCATCCCCATGAATATAGCAAGTGGATCACATCTGAGGTTACGTTTTCAAGTCTTGTGTATGGATTTATTCATTGACTCCCCACTGACTTAATAGGAATCACACTGATAGATTACAACAATAACATTTTTTTTTTTAAATTAAAGGCCAGACATCCACTAGGGATGCTCAAAATCAAATTAATTTTTTTCTTATGATCACATTCAGGTAACTACTCTGAAGGGGAAAATAATTACCTAACCTTTCTACGAGGCGGCTTTCCAAATTACCATATAACACTTTCATTTGGAAAGTTCAAGTCTGAACTTCTTCCAATTCAAGAACAATTCTATATCCAAAATGATTTTAAGTAATGGAGCCAATGTTTATTTAATGTTTACTATATGCTATACTAGGAAAGTTGTACTGTTGAATAAATCTAAGACAGTGGCTTTAAACTCGCTATGATTGGACCCGCATGAGCTAGATGATAAGGCCTGGAGACTTTTCTTAGTAACATTCCCTCCAGTTGTGAAAACTAGTTCCCTCAGGAATACTGTCTGAGCAAGACCACTCCCACAAGGAAGCATTATTTGGCCCAAACTGTCAATTGGACTGAGGTTGGAAACTCTGATACAAGATTAGTCTTCCTTTTCACTCTGCTATTCATTGTTTGACTCATTCATCAAATGTTACCTGTATGTGTCATGCATGCTCCTCCTAGCTGCTGAGGAGATCCAGAAGAGTAAGATACTGGTTTTGCCATTAGAAATTTGGAAGATATCTTCCAGAAGATATCTTTTTCAAAAGGTAACTTTACATATCATCAGTACACAATCAACTAGAGTACTTCCAAAATGCAAATTCCAGGGACTTACCCCACAATTCCTGAACTAGAACTCTCAGAATAAGGTCAGGAGGGGAGAAATTGAGGCTTGGTTTTCCAGAAAGCGAGAACATGGATACAGGTAAATTACAGTGTAACCAGCGAAATCTTAAAATCGATCTATAGATCTCTAGTTAATTTAGGGGTATAGAGATCTTTCTGAATTAATGTTTTCATAATCTTCAGAAGTTGAATTACTGGATCATATTTTAAAAAATTTTTGAGAAACCCCCATTCTGTTTTCCACAGTGGCTGTAATAACTTATATTCCCACCAATAGTTCATGAGGGTTTTTTTTTTCCTCTCCACATCTTCAACAGCACTACTTACTTCTTGACTTTTTGAGATAATCAATCTAAGGTATGAGGTGAAATCTCACTTGCTTTTGATTTGCATTTATCTGATAAGTGATATAGTACATCTTTTCATGTTTTCTGTTGACCAACATAAAAAGTCATACGTACATCTTTGGTGAAGAAAAAAGTTAAACAGAAGAAACCCTTAAACTCTGATGACAGAATGGTGGTTTAGCAGAGAGGGAGAAGGGGAAGAGAGTAGGTAGATGGTGCTGATTGTTTGGTGGTAGATGGTGACTAGACATTGGGTGGTATGCATAGGATGATAGCTATTTTTGTGGAGATGATAAACTGTACATCTAAAACTGATACAGTGTTGTAAACTGTCTTTTTATTGAGGTAACATTAAAGTGCCTATCTAAATTCTGTTGTACTTTCAAAGCTCAATTCCTGGGCGTCCCAGGTGGTCTAGGGTTTAAGTTCCCGCATTATCACCCCTATGGCCTGAGTTCCATCCTTGGCCAGGGAGCTAACCCACATAGACCTCTCCTGTCTCACCTGCTGCTTCCCTTAGCAGTGTATTTCAGTCAGCCCACCTGTTCTGCTCCCCACTCTGTCTCTGGTGAATCTTCACTCCCTGCACCTCTGGCCTATATCCCAGTTCCACATTAAAAAAAAAAAAGGCAGCTTTCAATTCCTTTCACCCTATGAAATATTTTTGGCTGCCCCACAATTTAATTATTTCATAAAATACTCATAAAACATAATTGTTACCTAATTGTTTCCAAGTGTAATGTTTTCCTTTT
Source organism: Scalopus aquaticus (assembly GCA_004024925.1). Classification (NCBI taxonomy): domain Eukaryota; kingdom Metazoa; phylum Chordata; class Mammalia; order Eulipotyphla; family Talpidae; genus Scalopus; species Scalopus aquaticus. The sequence goes on from PVIJ01001847.1 coordinate 40,771, forward strand.
CTGTCTAGATGAAATCTCTTTAAGGATCATGGCGTATTCCTCAGAGTGACTAGGCTATTCTACTGGACTCATCAGCAAGCAATTGTAAACTAATAAACTATTGAGTGACTATTTCTGCCTCTATCAGAGGGCAGGAGAGCAGGGAGAGAAAGAAAGATCTTTAAAAATTACTTTCTATAACACTGAAATAAAGAGTAAGGTTGGTGTATATTGAAAACATGAGTCCACATGGTCCTAACTACTCCAGGTGATTAGCCAATTCTAATATTTGAGAAGCTTTTTACTGAAGTTCATTATGTCCTTTTAAGTCCTTGCCAAACCAAAAATAGCACAACCAATTGTCAATTCTTCAGTGATAGGAAATTTATTATCAACCTATTGAGTCTTACTCTCACCATGTTCTCAGCTGTTCAGGGCTCTCTCTTCTCTCCTGTCACTTTCACATATGGTCCAAAAATGAACCTTTCTGAGGTGCCCCTGAGAAACAGAAACTTGCCCTTGTAAGAGACAATGAGAGGTACTGCCTGCCCCCAGCTAACTGGAGTTGGGTTCACTGTCATCAGTTTCAGAGAATTAACTTGTTCAAAATGGCTTCTGAACCCCTGAAGCTACCATTCCTGGCCCCTCTAGACTGAGCGGGTCTGTGATGTTAGAAATGAAGTCTCTTTTTCACTAACTTTTAAGTGAGGAGGCTTGGGGGATGGGTAGGGTTAACTAAGAAAGCTTTAGAGATTGGCAATATCTGAGATTAGCTGTGGCGCGTGCAAACTATGCCGATAAGACAGTATAGAAACTAAGGAGTTTAACAACAGGCAGACAGGCCCATGACTTGAGACTTCCTCCATAATAACTTGGGATTTATCAGAGATATTGTACTAGTCATAGATTTATTTACTAGCATACAAGTCAGACCTAACACTCCATCCAGGACCTTCAGGACTGCTAATACCAGAGTTTGTGTTTAGCTGCATGTGTGTTATTATTTTAAGTAGATCTGTACCATAGCTCACATAGGGCATAGTATAAATATCAAGATTATAGTCTGCCATTCTACAGAAAAATCCTTGTCAAAGAAAGAAAATACCTTGTGTTAAGAGTGTTTGTATAGTCCTTGTGCCCTCAGCCTGCTTGGTAAGAGCTGTGACATAGGAGGAAAAAATTGAGCTGGTCAGTTATTACCATGGTTTGTACACATGAATTTCAACATGATAGATCAATGTTTTTTTTTTCCCCACACAAACAATTCAAATAGGTGAATAGACAATTATATATATATATATATATATTTTTTTTTAAGATTTATTTATTTTGGCATACAAGCTGGAGTACAGGCCAGAGGCGTGGGGTGGCGAGAGGGTTCACCAGAGACAGAGTGGGGAGCAGAACCGGCAGATTAATGGAAATACATTGCTGAGGGGAAGAGCAGACGAGGCAGGAGAGGTCTGCCGCGCCATGTGGGAATCTCCCTGTCTGGGCGTCGAACTCGCATCACCGCTGCCTGCAGCTCCACAGCGCAGTGCTTAACCGCTGCGCCACCGGGAAGGCCCAGGCAATGATTTTTTATCTGACCTAAATGGAGAGATGATCAGTCAATGCAGGCTTAGAATAAATTCTGGATGTGAAATATTAATGCCCATTATACAAAAAAAGTTGTATAAGATATTTTAGAATAATTGAACATTTTTCCAATGTTTCAGTTTGCCTACTGCACAAGCAACCCTAGACTCTTAAACCATACTAAAAGAATTTCCAAGAACCACCACCAGCCCTCACCTTTGCAGGCCTGTACACATGTATAAGTTTTGAGAATAAAATGTGCAAATTCAATGCAAATTAAACAACTCTGGGTGTGGTACACATGCAAATAAGGAATCAAACAGCTACCGATTTCCATTTTATGAAAAGTGTATTAGTGCCTACAGCTACAGTTCTCAGAGCTGATGAGATGTTCAGATATTAGTACACTTTTTGCCATAGTAATGAGGTAAAAAAAAAAATGGGAAGTGATACAAAAGGCAAATTTTTATTACAAATTTCCATCTACAGTTTGGTCAAGTTTAGGAAAGTTTTATTAAAAGGCATGCAGCCAGTGTCCATGATTTGGAAGAGGGTGGAGAATCCAAGGAAAATATATGTTGATGTTGTCCTTCCTTGCCCTCTGTAGGACCCAAATACCAACACTTCTGTCAGTACACAGCTGGTGAATCCAACAGGAATGACAAAATTAGAAAATTACTCCATATGGTATTTTGTTAATGATAGTGATCCATAGAACCCAATACTTGGGGGGTAAAGGAGTAATTATTTAGGTGACTAAAAGAAATGTTAGTAAGTTCGGAGAGGAAGTGATAAAATGACATATCACTCAAAGCCACGGAAGAGAAATCAACTTGGATTTTATCTAAGACCTCTAGACCTGAACCCAAGGGAAAGATATTTCTAGAAATGTACTACTTTAAAATGTATTATTCTATAAACGTTCTACTTTAAAAGTGTAGCCCTTTAGCTAAGGCATGGCAGAACAGCTTTCTACCTGCAAGTTCAAGTACAACTGAAAAAATAACCATAACCCACACACAGCTCATTGCCAGCATTGTTGGATTTGCCCACCCATCTTTCTCCATGAGGCAGGTGCTGTTACTAAAGGTTTTCGAGCAGAGGAAGGGGAGAGGAGTCTTGGACATGGCAGCAACCATTCCTGAAAGAAGAACACTTTTCCACTGTTGGTGGGAATGTAATTTGGTAAACCTCTGTGGAAAACTGTATCAAGATGCCTTAAAAAAAAATAAAATACCATATGATCCTACTAGGTAGTCACCCAAAGGATATGAAAACCCAAATATATGACTTATGCATGTCTCTGCTTAGCAGCATTATTCGCAATAGCTGCACCATGGAGTCAACCTAAATACCAATTAGCAGGTCACTGGAGAAAGAAATTGTGGCACATACACTCAGTGGAATACTACTCAGCTATTAAAATAGATGAAATAGTGTATTTTGAGACAAAATGGATGCATCTTGAGGCAATTATGCTAAGTGAACTAATGCAGAAATTGAAAAACAGTTATCAGATTGTTTCATTTACAGAATGCAAATAACCAAAGATAACAAACTATTAAAGCATAACAAAAATAATTTAGATTCTGGTCCTCCCTGGTGGTGCAACAGGTTAAGTCGCAGCACTGTGAAGCTAGCACCAGTTCAATCCCCAGCCAAGGAGATTATGGTGCAGTGGACCTCTCCTGTTTCACCCACTGCTCCCCTTGGCAGTGTATTTCAGTCAGTCTGCCTGTTCTCCCCACTCTGTCTCTGGTGAATCCTCTCACCCCCCACACTTCTGGTCTACACCCCAGCTTGTATGCATAAATAAATAAATCTTAAAAAAATAATTTAGATTCTGAAACATAAACAACTTACCAGAGGACTAGGAGAGGATAAATGATAGGGCATTGGCAATGGATATTAGGTAAAAGTTGGGTAAGGCATGTGCATATGTATATGTATGAAATTGTACCCCCAGAATTGTTTTGTAAACAGTTGGCTAATCAGTAAAACTTGAGGAAAAAAGATAGTCCTTTAAGGCAAACTGAGCTTTATTGGCAAAAGTCTTTTTCAAATTTCCAAGCATTGCCCAGATGTCCATATTACTATTATTGAGTGAAACATTGCTTGAAGCACGCAGGCAGACATAGATATCTTCTTGAGATCCCCTCTAGGCCAGTGAGAGCTGCAGTTTATGTAACAGAGGCACAGCAGAAGGACGTAGGAGTGGCTCTTGGTCATTCAGTGCAGCAAGGAGAACTGAACTATTTCTCTCAAGCTTATAAAGAAAAATTCCCTCACTTTATCTTTGACCTCCTGATATTTCTCACTTTAGCCACATTTCCTTATTTGCCATTTATACTCATGAGACTCCAAGCAATCAGTGAATAACTGTCAAAGGAGAGAAGATGAAACTTTGGAAATTACCATCTGGGGTTAAAATATAGAAATGGTATTTCTGAGCAAAATGTGCAGCTCTTGCATAGAGATGGAACATTACTTTTTAAGAATTGAGACATAAGCAAATCAGGATCAAGTGAAGGGAAATGTCTGAAATAACAGTATTTGTGATTTAGTCTCATCTCCTATATTTCAAACTAATTATCTTTGTTTGAGGTGAAAACCTTAGACTTAATCTGTTTTTGAAGTTCAACCCCATTAAATTAGGCAGAATATATATGTAACTTCTTGGTGACGGAACTAGATCTGGCAATTATTTAAAAATTAATAGGAACTACCTTTGAAATATTTTACTTTTTGACAAAGCTCACAATTTACTGGTTCATTAGAGGTTTATGATTGTTGTCACTCTCTAAGGACCCAGCTTTGCAAGCTACAGAACTAATCACCTTAAGATCAGGAAAGGAAAATCGAAACTCTATCTTCATGGCAGAATCTTTAGGTTATACATGCAGGATATCTTTCATATATAGATAATTATAATTATTGAGGCATCCAATGGGAGTGGCTAGAAATTGGGTTTTGGAATTTAGACATAAGATATAATAGAAGTTTTGTGCTAGCACTTATTGAACAAATTTGTGTCTTGTCCAGCTTGTTTTCAGATCAGTAAAATTGGAATAGTAAGACCTTTCTCTAGGATTGTTGTGGGAAACAAAGCTTTTTTAACAGGTCCTCAAATAATGTCATTTTATTCAATATTTTACAATAACGTTGATGAGGAAAATAATTGATTCCTGACCAGAGCCACTATCTGTGAAGTTTGTACATACATACCTTTTCTCTGGGTACTCCAGTTTCGTCCTGTATCCTAAAGAGGTTCATTGATGTGTCTAAATTGTCCTCTTCTGAGTGAGTGTAGGATATCTGGGAGAGTGCCCTGTGATGAAAGTCATGTCCAAGTTTGGGTCCATCTAGTACCCAAAGCTGCAAAGATAGTCTCCAGCCACCCATGACGCTGAACTGGAATAAATGGGTTGCAAAATGAATGAATACAAATTATTGTTGAATATTAAAATTTTGGGATTATTTAGAAGTTTGGTAATGTTTTTGTGACCAGCAACAGGCCGTGGTAGAGTAATTCTTGTTTATATCAATTAGTAAGTGGTCAAAAATGGTTTTGTTATAAGTAGGTTTGCTTAAAGTTGCAGTTTCCAAGAATTATTGGTGGCATTCAGTAAGGACTTGCTGTTATTATCATTCTCTTAAAGAATATTTTCCTTCTTACCTGCATCCCTATGTTTATTGCAGCACTATTTACAATAGGTAAGATATGGAAACAACCCAAATGCCCAAGAATAAATGACTGGATCAAGAAGATGTGGCATATATACACAATGGAATACTATTCAGCAAACAAAAAAGATAAACTCATGCCATTTGCAGCAACATGGATGGAGCTGGAAGGGATTATGCTCAGTGAAATAAGCCAGAAGGAAACAGAAAAAAATCAGATGGTTTCACTTATAGGAGGAATACAGGGGAACCAAATAAGAGATCAGAGGAAAAAACAATAATTAAAAAAACTAGCAGGCAACTATATATCAGACATTCTGTAAGGGAGGGGAAGGTAGAGGGATCAAAATGAAGAGAAGGGACTAAGGTGATGGCTCACGGGTGAATTGGTGGTTGGAATTTTATGGGAATACACTTGAAAAGCGAAAGCATACAAGCATACATTGTACAAAAATGAACAATGATGTAATAAATATATATATATATAATTTAAAATATTTTCCCTTTATAAAAGGGGAAGGAAGAGTAAATTATTGAACACCAAATGATCATATTATGTAATGTGTAATATTTATCTATTCCATGTACATATTATACACACTTATATGGTCATCTCTGTGAATAAGAACAGTGAAACGCAAAGATATCAGTTATGTGACTGTCCATGGTTACACAGCTACTCTTTGATCAAATCAGGATTTGAGCAAAAGTTGTTAGACACCATACTCCTGAGTCCTTATCCACTAATGTTTACTAAATTGTGCTTTGTGGCACTTTCTGAAGTGTCAGAAAAGGAGACAGTGACAAAAATTAAATCAGGACCCGGAGAGGCTTTCACAGTCCACCTGGTGAAACATCAAAGCTGAACCCTCCATTCTGATTCTGCCTGTGGGGCTCCCAAGTCCCCAAGGCCATGTCTTGGATCTTGCAATTCACACAATGAGGATTTTCACTATCTCAAAACAATATCTGCACTCCCGTGTTCATAGCAGTATTACTCAAAATAGCCAAGACATGGAAGCTATTTAAGCGCCATCAACAGTTGTATGGTTAAAGGAGATGTGCTTTATACAGTCACACATCTCTTAAAAACAGGTTAACACTTTGAGAATGCACTAAGAGGTGATACCATCATTGCACAAATGTCAGAGTGCAATTGCACAAACCTACTAACACCTAAGCTAATGGTATAGCCTATAGGGACCACCATTGTATGCGCAGTCTATTGTTGACCAAAACATTGTAAAGCAGTGCATATACAATGGAATATTATTCAGCCATGAGAAAAAAGGAAATTCCTCCATTTGTAATAAGAAAGCTTGAGGGCATTATGCTGAGAGAGGCAAGTCAGAAATACAAATACTGTATGATCTCACTTAATATGTGGAATCTTAAAGCCAAACATATACAAATCAATAGAATGGTGATTAGCAGGGGAAACGGGTGGAGGAATTGGGAAGATGTTGTTTAAAGGAGGACCCTTGTAAATAGTAGATAAAATTAATTTCTGCAGATCTCATACTCCATAGTGATTACAGGCAACAAAACTATTACAAACTTCATAGTTGCTAAGAGACTGGATCTTAATTGTCTTTACCACAAAAAAAAAAAAGAAGTAATTATGTGATGGAGGTGTTAGCTAATGCTACAGTGGTAATATTGCAATATATAAAATGTATCACATCAACACATTGCACATATTAAAATTAGTTATGTCAATTATATCTTAATTTTTTTTAAAAAGCTGTCTCCTTGAAAAGTAGTAGATTTTGAGAGTTGTTGTCTGAAAATTCATCCCTGAATCTCTTATCTACTGCTGTTTCAGAAACACCCGCTCTTCAGTCTCAAGAGTGGGGGAAAAACAAACCCTGTTCACACATCATCTCTGTTTATTACTGTTTTCATGGAAGTTTGAAATGTAAACTTTCCTGTTTCAGTCTGTTAAAGTTTTGCACTAGACATGCCTTTTATATTGGTTGACCTGGAAAGAAAAACCAGTGTCAGTTAACCAGTTGTCATCGTCTTTTTTCCTGTTGGATCTTTTCACTGATGGATTAGATTTTTCCCCCAAAGAGACAGTCATTCTACACTTGAAACATCAAATATATAAAAATATATCATATAATAAACAATCAACTATGTAGATTATTTTATGTTCTATTAAGGCTGTTTTACTTACTTGCTACATCGTAGGTTCATTTATTAAGCTTGAATAAATTATTTTCAGGAACACTAACATTGCACTATTTAGTGATTAACATTTTATTTAGATTCACAGAATGATGTAGGACACAGCATTTATTATACTAATTCTTATTCATGCCTTAAAGCCCTGGTACTAAATAATCCTTCTACTTGGGATTTTCCTCCCTTCAGATATCATCATGGCTCCTTGCCTTACCTGCTCCAATTGGCTTAAATGTGCCTCTTCAATAAGACACAGCCCCTCTATTGAAAGTTACAATCTGCCACTCCCCTACTTACTCCTAAACAATTGATTTCCCTTCTCTTGCTTTATTCATCATCTTTTAAAACATGGTGTATATTAGACTTATTGTTAATAGTTTATCTTACCTATTTAAATTTTTTTTAAGATTTATTTATACATACAAGCTGGGGTACAGGCCAGAGGTGTGGGCAGCAAGAGGGTTCACCAGAGACAGAGTGGGGAACAGAACAGGCAGATCAGAAACACACTGCTGAGGGGAGCAGCTGGCGAGGCAGGAGAGGTCTGCCGCACCATGTGGGATTTTCCCCAGCTGGGTGTCGAACTTGCATCACGAGCTGCCAACAACACCACAGCACAGCGCTTAACCACTGCGCCACCAGGGAGGCTCTGTCTTACCTATTTAGAATGTAATTTCGACAAGAGTAGGAGCCTTTGCCTGTTTTATTCTTTAACAAAACCAAATATCTAGAAAAGGCATTGGCATAATCATGTGATGAATGATTAAATGAGGTTTTTTTTTGGTTCAAAAGCATGCTTTTTTTTGGTTTTATTGAAGAGTAGGTATAAGTAAACTAAACGTTTCCCTGATCAATGTCATCTTTATGTGTCATTAATATTCTTCTTTAAAGTGCTCCTTTATTTACCCCACTGGAAAGATGCAGGAGGCTCTCCTAACTATAGCTTGTGCACCTGTGTTTTCCTTCAGAGGGATCTATAACAACTGCATAGTGGGAATTTTTAGGGAAATGTTTTCAAGCTGTCTTTATTTCAATTTTTATGCCTAACACCATTTTCGGTATATTTATCTTTCATCCAGTTTTACAATTCACGTCACTGTTTATTCTAGTAATTTTTGGTTGATTTTTTGTATTTAGGATAGAAAAATTGATTGCATAAAAATCATCTCTATTAGCATATTTATTGGTTATTTCTTTGTTGTCTTATTACATTGACTGAGACATTCAGACCTACATTGAAAATGTAATAATGCCAGGCATTAGGAACTTTTCCTCACTTGAATAGCTGCACTTTTTTTGTTTCCCTAGAAAGGATGACTGCTGTCTGTGCACTATTTTTGTTCATGAAATTGACTTTACTTGTTGTACTATTTCTGTTTATAGTGTTGTATGTTAATTTTCATCAAATCCCTTTTTAGCATCTAGATCTATGATTTTTTTTTTCTTCTGGTATCGCTTCTTATAAGGCTTCGAATATCAGATTAGGGCCCCACTCTTATGATCTTATTTAACCTCCTACAGGCCCTATCTCCAAACATGGTCACACTGGAGATTCAGGCTTCCATATAGGGATTTGAGGGAGGCCAAATTCAGTGGATAACACTTTTTTTGTGCTTTGTAAAATATTAGTTTCCTAGATTCACAAATATTTTTCTCCTGCTTCCTTTATAGAACATAGATCTTTCATGCCCTTATTAACTAACTTTATGAATACACTAAATTCTTAATTAATTTTGTTAGACTATATTTTTCTAAATAGTCATCCATTTAATCTACATTTTAAATAGACATTTTATGCAGCATTATTTTCACTACTTAAAAATCTCTTAGTTATGCTTATTAGTTCTTATCCTGAAGTTACCATTTATTTTAATGCTTTGATTCAACATAGAATCTGATTTTTTTGTCATTTTACATATGTAGATAATACAGATTTCTCTCTTGTCTCCTTATTTGCTTTCCAACTGATTTCTGCTTTAATCTCGACTCTTCCAAATGTTTTGTCATTTGTTTTATTGTTCTTTTTATTATCAAACTGAAAGTTTATTTGATGCTGTTGTTATTCTCAGGACTAAATGACTAGAAATTATTTTTTCTTTTGAGACTTTTTCTGCACTTTCCAAAGATTTGTTATTTTATTGTTGATTTCCTTGTTGACCTAAGATTCTTAGAAGGTTTAGTTTGCAATTGCTTAGACTATTACTGTGTTGTACTTAGAATGCCTTATACTGCTTCGACTTCAGAAATATTTCTGTGACATTTCTACTGACTTTTTTATTCTATTGATAGTACCTCTCTTTGTCTGGACAGACTCAAGGTTCAGGTCCCTACAGATCACATGGACCATGAGCTTTTCCTTCACCAGCCTCAGTAACTTTCCTCAGTGATGACTGCTAGTAGAATAGCTTTATAGCTGCTTAATGTTTTGTCTCTAATTGTGACAGAACCAGTGAAGGAAGCAAATATATGAAATACCCAGAAATATTCAGGCACACAGTATCAGCCAACTGAATCATTCAGTAAACTTAAGTTCTTACTTTGTATGCAACCCTAATACCTCCCCAACTCATTGAAAGGTATGACATTTCATGGGTTATGCTACCTCCATTTACTCACAATAATAATTGCTGGTAATAAGAATCTGATACATGTTTATTTCAATTTCTTTTTACCTAATCTGCCTATTTGTTCCTTTTATGGTGTCAGTATCATAAAAATACAAGCCATTTTAAGGGCAATTGAGAATAGAATAAACATTCTTTAATCTTTGGTTAATGATTCATTCTTTCATTGATATTTTACAGTTATACCTAAGTAATTCTTAGGTACAGATATACCTAAGTAATGTACAGATATACCTAAGTAATTCTTTTCTCTCATATCTTTGTGAATTCTTTTCTTTAGCTTTTTGATTCAGATTATATTGACTGATTTTCAAATGTTGAGCTATCTTTGCATATTTGGAATAAATCTAATTTAATCAAGATGCATAATTCTTGCGAGATGCTGAGTTCAGTGGTTAATATTGTTTTGGATATATTTGTACCTAAATTCTCTAGATGTACTGGTCCTCATTCGTATGTATTTATGACTGTCTTTATCTGATTTTGGTGTCAAGATAATATTGACCTTATAAAATGAGTTGTAGAATGTTTCCTAGTCTGTTCCCTGGAAGAGATTGTGTAAATTATTAATTCTTTCAAACCTATGTATAAATTAACAAAACAATCTAGGTCTGAAATCTCATTTGGGGGAATTTTTAAATTGCAACTTCAAATTGTTTTGGTAAGTATAGAACTGTTCAGAACATATATTTCATCTTGGTTGAGTTTCAGTAGTTTGTGGTTTTTGAGATAATGAGCCATTTTTTTAACTTGTCAAATTTCACGAACTTAGAATTGTTCATAGTATTCCTTTAATAGCTATTTAATTGCTGTAGATTATATAGTGGTATAACCTATTCCACTTATATTTTTCTTGTGTTTTCTCTCCTTTTCTCTCTCTCTCACTAGTGGCTCATCAATTGTCTTGAATTTTTTTCAAGAAACAGCTTTTCGTTAAATTGATTTTTTTACTTTTCATCTATTGCTTCTCTTACATTATCTTCTTTCTGTTTTCAGTTTATTTTACTTTTCATTTTCTAGTTCTTTGAGTCATAAAATTAGATTTTATTTGAAACTCCCTTATTTCTTGTGTAAGTACTTATTGCTATAAATTTCCCTCTCAACACTGCTTTAGCTATATCCACATATTTTCATATATTGTATTTTTATAGTCATTCAGTTTTATGTAATTTTTAGTTTCTTTCAAACTTTTTGATCCACAGATTATTTAAAGTGTGTTCACTAATTTCCTTATATTTAGCGGTTTTACTGTATCTGTTAATTTCTACTAAGATTTATAATTATGGATTGAAGCACACTATGATTAAAACCGTTTCATATTTGTAGAGGTTGTTGATGACATAGGACATAGTTTATCTTTGTGACTGCTTCATGACATCTGGGGGAAAGATGTTGATGTTTGCTTAAGTGTTCTGTTTATGTCATGAAGTCATGTTAGTTATGCTGTTCAAATCTTCCTTGTTTATTTTCTAAGTTCTGTCAGTTGTGGACACCGAATCACTGAAGTCTCCAACTACTGTGTGAATTTGTTTCTTTTTCCCTCAGTCCTATCAGTTTTGCTTCTGATATTTTGAGATGCTGTTGTCTGGTATACATTACACTTGGGATCACTAAATGATGACTAAATCCTCTTATCATTTTGCAATATCCCTTTAATCTCTGGTCATTTTCCTTGCTTTAAAGTCTATGCTATCGAATAGTAACATAGCCGCATGTGCTTTTAATTTAAGTTTGCATGTTCTTTTCCATCACTTTACTTTCAACTTACTTACGTCATTGAATTTGAAGAAAGTTCCTTATAACCAGCATATAGTTAAATCTTGTATTTCTAAAAGGTATGTCTGTCTTTTGATTGCTATCATTAGACCATTTACATATAAAGTAATTATCATTATGCTAGTACTTAAGTCTGTAATTCTGTTTGATTTGTCTTCTGTGACTTTTTTTCCTGTTTTTTCTTCCTCATGTTCTTGAAACTTTTTAAAATTTCATTTTGAATTATGTATAGTGTTTTTAGTACTACTTTAGTACTTTATTATAGCTTTGTGTATTTTTGTAGTGATTGTGCTGAATATTACAATTATAAAATAGGAGTTATCAAAGTTTACTGGTAAGGACATTTTACCTTGTGAAGAAACTGTGGCAAACTCACTTCCAGTTAGGTCACTTTATCTTCCCATCCTAATTATGATTGTTGTATCAGATGGCGTTATATTTTTGTTTTAGTCTTCAAATATGATTTATACAACTCATGAGAAAAAATAGTCACTTATATGTTCCTTTGTTTCTGTTACTCCTCCCTTCTGATTCCCCAAGATTTATTTCAAATTTCTTTATCCAATCTTTAAAGGCATTTCCTTACTCATGAGGGATGGGGAGTGCTCCCAATTAAATTTTTGTTGTAGATGAATTCCCCTTGCCAAGTAGCCTGATTGCCTCTTGGCCAGGGACTGAAATCCCCTGTCTGGTGGGAAAGATAGGCAGTTCTCCTGGCTACCTACTGTTAATAGGAAACCCAATTGATTTACCTTACTAGTGGTGTCATAATCCCCTTTTGTGTTACAGGAACCTCCTTTTGATCGAGGAGACAGTGAGTCTCTATCTGTTTGCCCTCCATTGCTATCTTAGGAGTCACACAAATGCCAGTGGTTCCAGTACTAGGCACAGACACCACAATTTATAAGTGGGTCCATTAGCCCCTTTTGCCAGTGCCTCTAACATAATGGTTTCTGCACTGTTTTTGGCATCATCCTGTAACTAATTTCTAATTCAAACTGGGAAGGATATGGCTAGGGGATCATATACTGGACCAAATCATATGCCTAGTCCCTAGCTGCAAAAGTGAGAATTCTATATAGTAAGAAAGAACCTCTACATAACCAGGTGAAGGAATTTCTAAAATTGCTTCAGAGGGTTCAGTCATTGATGGTCAAAATGACTCAAAATTTCTATTATAATAATGCCTTCCTTTGTAACATAGGAAAACACACACACAAACACACACACACAAACACACAAACCCCTTTTGGCTTGTCTTCAAGCAAGTGTGTTGAAGCAAACTTCATGAAATAAAATGCACTCATTTTATGTGTACACTTTGAGGAGATTTAACAACTGCTTAATCCATATCACAACTACCACAATTAAGATTTACACTATTTCCTTTACCTCAAAATCTTCTCTTGTCTTTTTGCAGCCAATCCCCACCACCTTTAGCAAATACTCACCTGCCCTCTGTCACCATGAAATGACCTTCTCCAGAATTTTCATACAAAGCTATTTTCATACATATCAAATGTTGGCACGAATTTAGAGCAATTTGAACTCTGAAACATTTCTGATGTGAAGATGAAATGGTAAAACTACTTTGAAAAATATTTTAGCAGTATCTTATAAAGGCAAATATATACCTATTATATGATGCAACAATTCCATTCCTAGTATTTTACCCAAGAACAATGAAACACAAATATTCATATTCATAGCAGTTTTAGTTACTATTAGCACCCAGATTTGAAATAATCCAAATGTCCAACAATCAACCAATGGATAAAGCATTGTGTAATGAACAAATAGAAAAAGAAGTAGTTCAATACACACACACAGTGGAATATTGCTCAGCAATAAAAAAATGTACGAAGTACCAACACATGGTTATAACATGAATGGATGTCTCATAAATATTATACCGAGTAAAAGTATCTAGACCTAAAATAGTGCATTTTAATTGAAATAGGCTCAATCTATTAATTTCTTTGAGTATAATTTATTTCTAAGAATTTTCCCAGTTCTTCCAGATTTTCCAATTTGTTGGCATAAAAACAGTAGTCTCTTATAATCCTTTGTATTTCTGAGAAGTCTGTTGTAACTCTTCCTCTCTCATTTGACTGTTAGAATTTTCTCGCCTTTTTCCTAGTGATCTCAGCTAGAGGTTTGTCTTTTTTTTAAAACTTTCAAAAAACATGCTTTTGATATCTTTGACCCTTGAGCTGTCTTTTTGAATACTATTGCTGCTGAATTTTATCTCCTTCGTTCCACTGGATTTTGGTTTCATTTGTTCTTGTTCCTTAAGGTGTAATGTTAGATTATTTATTCAAGTTTTCTGCTTTCTGATTTCTTGATGTTGGCCTGTGTTGCTATATACTTCCCTTTTTGTACTGTATTTGCTGTGTACCATAGATTCCCATTAGATCATGTCTTCATTTTCATTTGTCACCAGTTTATTTTTTACTTCTTTGACAAACACATTTTCTACTTCATTAATACGACAGTAATTCAGTAGTATGTTTTTCAATCTCCATGTATAGTGGTTTTTCAGATTTTATTTTTGTGGTAGATTTCTAGCTTATAATTGTGATCAAAGAGGATATTTTATATGATTTCAATTTTCTTGAATTTATGGACACATGTTTTGTGACCCGGTGTGGCCATTTGTTTTTCTGGCTCAATTTCTTAATTTTTTTATAGATTTTTTAAATTTTGATTTAAACAGGAGTGCTACTTTCAACATTTCTTGCATTGGAAGTCCATTGTTTGCAAACTCCTTTAGCTTTCATTTATCTGGGAAAGGCTTCATTTCTGCCTACTCTCTGAAAGAGTCTTACAGGATATAATATTCTTGGTTGGCAGTTTATATCTTTGATGTAAGTTTGATCTGATGTAAGCCTGATGGGAGTACCACAATAGTTACCTGCTATTCCCCTGTACCTGCCTTCAATATTCTTTCTTTGTCTTGAGCTCTTGCCAGTTTCAAATCTGTGTCTTTGTGTAGGTGTTAGTGCATTTAGGAATCCATGTGATCTTTAGCTTTATAGGCTTGTATATTTAAATCTTTCTCTAGGTGTGGAAACTTTTCCTCTATTTCCTTTTAGGCTCTCTATTCACCTCTATCTTCCTCTTTGATAGTCATTATTCTTGTGTTGACTTTCTTAATGGTATCAGATATTTCTCAAATTGCCTCTTTGGTATTTTTTTATTGTTTATATCTTTTTTATTCATATTTTTTACACTATTGTGTATTGCCCATAGGTTACCCATCACCAATTCACCCGTGAACCATCACCATAGTCCCTTGTGCTCTTTTCTACCCCTTTTTGAGCCCTTATACTCCCCCTTCTTTGCTGGATGTCTCTTTCTTGTTTGGTTCACCTATATTCTGGTTATAAGTGAAACCATTCAATATTTTTTTCTTTCTTTCTGGTTTATTTCGCTGAGCATTATCCCTTCTAGCGCCATCCATTTTACTGCAAATTGCTTATGTTTATTTTTTTGAATGCTGAATAGTATTCCATTGTGTATATATACCACATCTTCTTGATCCAATCATCTATTTTGGGGCATCTGGGTTGTTTCATAGCCAACAAAAACAAAGCAAAAAATCCAGTCAAAAAATGGGCAGAAGAACTCTTTGGTATTTTTACGTCTTTTCTCTCTCTTCTTCTATCTGGGTCCTTAATGCATACTATTTTCAAGGTTGCTGCTTTGACCTTTCATTTGATCTACTCCCATAGTGTCACTAGAGTTCTTGATCTCATGTTTTGTACTCTTTACTGCCTGAATTTCTTTTACTTGCTCATTCAGAGCTTCAATTTCTACCTTATGTTCATCAGTTTCATTTCTGAGTTCATCAATTTGTTTTTCTGAATTTGTTGTATGGGTTTTTTTGTTGTTGTTCTTGTTGTTTTAGTTTTCCTGAGTTCTCTTGCATTTCTGACTTGCATCTGGGTTTTCTTCTATAACTGAATTATAGCAGTTCTGAACTACCAAATAGACAAATGCAAATCTTCTATCACTTTGTGTTTGGATTCTGGAGAGTTGTTCCCACATGGTGGTGATATACTTTTTTGAAGTTGCTAATTTCCCTGTTTTATAATTTTTTGTCTTCTCATTTTGCTACTTGAGGTCTCCCTATTGTTTTTAATATCTTTAGCAATAAGTTAGGGGATTAAACTATTTTACTTTTTCCCCAGTTGGAGCTGTTATTTGATTTTTGTTATTTCTTCTGGCTTTTTATATGTATTCAGATATGTTTTGTAACTTCCGATTCAAAAAGGTGAGAGAGAAGATTGGAGAGATCAAATATTGTGAGGATGTGTTAGGGTTGGGTTGGCTCATATTTGTAGTTTCCCCGATACCTCTCCTCTCTGGGGTGTTGGATGAGAGACTTGACAGCGTGTGCTTTCAGTATGCCTCACAAAGTAAGCAATAGTCCCAGAGGACTGTTGGATGTGGGAGCAGAGGCCTACTCTGTTATCTTTCATGGGGACTCACCTTGTGTGTGGAGCACCTAGTGCTTACCCAGTGTATTTTTAACTCTTTCAAAGAAGTGTGCTTCCACACAACCTCTTCTCCCCTCGCCCCAGGGCCCTTGGCTGAGCTGAAAGCACTGTGACCTGTGCTGCTCTCAAGTTTCTTCTCTCCACCCACCTCCTGTTTCATGTAGAGTAAATCTATTCAGTGATCAACACTGCTGAAATCTGCATTGGTCTCTACTGTCTGAAGGATAATCAACCTGACTCCTGTTTGTGGGACTGTGTCTCCAAACCTTGTCTCTCTGGCTTGCTCTGCAAGAGCCACAGCCAGTGGGGAGCAGGCCCTGCCATTGACTGCTTGGGCCTATCACATCTGTTTCCCTTAGCAGGGTCTGCTCTACTTGCCAGGGCCTATAGGGTCTAGACTGTTACCAGGTCCATCTCAAGTTCTCACTGGGGTTTGCTAGGGTGTACTGAGGCAAAAACTGTTTTCAGAGTCCATCAGATCTTTCTCAGGTTTGCAAGGGCCTACTGTGGTTTGATTGCTACCAGGTTCCACCAGGAGCTCACTGAGTTCTATTGGGGCATACTGCTGGTAGAGCTGCTTTGAGGTCCCATTTCCAGGTTCACTGGGATTTGTCAGAGTCTACTGCATCAGGATTCATTGCTAGTTCCAGTCTGCTGATTGTGGGGCCTACCAGGGCTCACCTCACCTTCCTAAGCTACCCATTTATCTTGTTCTACTGCTTGCTGGGGCCACTCTTTGCAGATATTGCTCCTAGCATGTGCTGTCATTGTATGTTTTTATTTAGGAGTTACTTTGTTTTGCAGCAATCTATCTGTGATTATATAGCAGAAGTAAGTAAGCCCCATCTTCACCCTGCCACCATCTTGCCACTCTGCCCAAGTTTTTTTTAAAAGATTTATTTATTTATGCATACAAGCTGGGATACTGGCCAGAGGTGTGGGGCAGCAAGGGGGTTCACCAGAGGCAGAATGGGGAGCAGAACAGGCAGATCGATGGAAATACACCTCTGAGGGGAGTAGCAGGCGGAAGGAGATGTCTGCTCTGCCATGTGGGAATCTCCCCAGCTGGGCATCGAACTCACGTCACTGCTGCCGACAGCTCCACAGCACAGCACTTAATCACTGTGCCACCAGGGAGGCTCCACTCTGCCCAATTTTTACCTCTGTCTGACAGATAACATCTTCTATGACTTTGTGGTTGGATTCTGGAGAACTGTTATCTCTTTGTGATATCATATTCCTTTGAGATATCAAGCTGTCATATTTGTCTATATATTTTGCTGCTTTTGATTTCCCTATTTTTTAAAAAATGTGTGTATATATAAAATATATAAATATATATAAAATCTGTGGGAATAACTTAGTGTTGAACTACTTTTCCAACAGATGGGGCTGTGGTTTTATCTAGTATTAGTTTTTTGGCTTTTGTCACCTTCTGTGAGTACTGAAACCTGTTTTCCAGTGCTCAGTTGGGGTGGGGGAAGGTGGTCCAGCCATTGGTAAAACTGCTGGGGTTGCAGGGGGAGGTGTCTGTGGTGCCACTGAAATCTTCTCTCGAGTTCTAGACCAGAGTCTGCAGTGTGTGGGTGTATGTGTGCATTTGTGCATGTGTGCACCACAAATGCATTTCACAAGGTCAACACAAGTCCCAAAAGATGGGGGAGTGAGAATGTAGTCCAGAATACAGTCTGTTATCTCTGTCATGGATCTGGCCTGTGTGGAGTCCCCGGCAACTACACCAGTGATTGCCCTCTGTCAAGCACACATGCTGCCCCACTATTGCGCTCAGTCTATATCCTCTGGCTGAGCTGGCAGCCACTGTTGTAGCCCCAGCCCTAGACTACAGCCTCCAGGCTTTCCTCTCCCGCCACCTCTTCAATGAAGCGTGACTCTTCTGTCTACTCTATCACACCCCTGCTAATCTCCAGTATCCAAGGAGTGTTTTAGTTTTGCCCCAGG
This sequence comes from Scalopus aquaticus, assembly GCA_004024925.1. Classification (NCBI taxonomy): domain Eukaryota; kingdom Metazoa; phylum Chordata; class Mammalia; order Eulipotyphla; family Talpidae; genus Scalopus; species Scalopus aquaticus. Next base: position 59,060 of record PVIJ01001847.1, read on the forward strand.
CCACATGCTCTCTCAATATAGTGTCCTTCCAGTTAACTACTAGAAAATCCTCTCAGTATGGAGACAAGTTTCCTCCTCTGTTACCACCTTGGTCTGTTCCTTTCTAATTTGGAAACCTTTTCTTTTTCTCACCTGATCTGAAATTTTCTGTATTATTTTGATTGGAGTAGACAAAATCAAAGTCATGTATCCTTTTGTTGTTCCTGATCTTTCAGGAAAAGCTTTCACTCTTGAATATGATATTAGCTATGTTTATTATATACGACCTTATGTTCAAGAAGTCCTCTTCCATTCCTAGCTTAAGTTTATCATGAAGGCTGTATTTTGTCCAAAGCTTTTTCTGCAAGAATTGAGGTTTTGCTTCATTTCGTTAATACATATTACTTTGGTCAGCTTTTGTATGCTGAACTATTTTTTATATTCTGGGACTAAATCCCACATTTAATATGCTGATAAAGTTTTCTGATATTTAGCTGAAGCTTTTTGCATTAATATTCATTAGGAATATTGCTATGTACGATTTTTCTTGTAGTGTTGTCTGACATTAACATGAGAGTAATACTACCCTTGTAGAATGAGTTAGGAAGTGTTCAATCCTCAGTTTACAGGAAAAGTCTCAAATATTGCTGTTAACTTTTTTCCTTGTTTATAGAATTTAACAGTGAAGTCGGCTGGTCCTAGGCTTTTCTGTGCTAGTTATGGTTCTATTCTGACTTTTTTTGCTTTGTGAGTGACTTTGCATAGCTTATACCTAACTTGGAATTTGCTTCATCTAGGCTATCTGACTTGCTGATAGATTATTTCTTCATAGTATAGATTCTCATATAATACTTTTTATTTCTATAAAATTGGCAGAAATATCCCCATTTTCATTTAAGGGTTTAGTTATTTGTTTTGTTCTTTTGTTCTTAGTCACACTCAAGGTCTGTCGATTTTAATCTTAATAAAGGTGATACCAAATGCCAGCCTCAGTTTCCCTCAGCCAATAAAAGGAAGCAGAGTTTAAGAATGAAAGTAGTTTTAACTTGTTGACAAACTGAGGAGGGCAGCAGACTGTTGTCTGAAAGACCAACACCCCTGCTCTTTTGCAGAGAGCAGGGGTATTTATATAAAGGAGTAAAAATAAAAAGGAGATGGCAAGGGTCTGTATGTCCTTTTGGTGCAGGCATCTGGAGAGCTGTCTGGGTGGGCAAGGGTCAGCACCAGCTCTGCTTTGTAAACCCTCTGGTGTTTAGTTTCCATATTTTTAGGAATGTTCTTTCTTTTCCTTAGAATGGAGAAAGACAAACTTGTTTAACAAACATGTTAAATGCAAGAGATAAGGATGATTATCTGGTGGGGCAGGAAGAGAGACCTATCCTGTTGTCACTGCATCAAATCTTGTTTTTAAAAATGCTTAGTCTCATTGATTGTCCTCTATTGCTTTTCTTCTTTCTATTTTGATTATCTCTTCTTTAATATTTAATATTCTGCTAGCTTCAAATTTAGCTTGCCCTTATTTTTCTAGCTCTGTAAGGTATATAATTAGAGTGATTTGAGATCTTCTATTTCCTCATTATTTTACTGCATTCATTTGTTTTGGTATGTTATGTTTTTATTTTCATTTGCCTTTAAGTAGTTTCTAATTCCCTTGTGATTTCCTCTTTAACCACTGGTTGTGTAAAACTAGGCTTTTTCAGTATGTACTTTATCAAACTGAAGAAATTCTCTTCAATACCGAACATTGAGAATGTTTGTAATAATGAATTAAAATTGAATTTTTGTCCAAAACTATTTCTGGATATATTGAGATGATCATTTGTTTTTTTTATACTTTATTATACTAATATTGTTAACTGCATAATTGATTTTGAAAGGTTAAATTGAAGGTTAGTATAACCTTCAGTTCCTGGGATAAAGCCGACTTGGCCATAGATTATAATTCCTTTACGTATGACCGGATATGATTTAATGTTGAATATTTTTTTGTATTTAGAGTATTAGAATCTATTTCTTTTACTTTAATGTCTGTCTGGTTTTATAAATAGGATAATGTTGGCCCCAATGTCTGGAATACTATATTTTCTTGGTGGTATCTGTGTAGGATTGGTATTATTTCTTCATTAATTGATAACACTAGCTATTGAAACTGGGCTTGGAGTATATAAAATTTCTTAAATAGATGAATATTCAGGTTATCTATTTAAGTGAGTTTTGGTAATTTGCATCTTTCAAACATTATCAAATTTACTGAAGTCAAATTGTTTATAACATTGTTTATTAGCCTTTTAATAATGTAAGATTCTAACAATGTCTCCTCTTTCATGCTGTGGGTAATTTGTGCTTTCTCTCTTGAATCATTCTGAGTAGAAGTTTGTAAATTTTACTGTATTTGAAGAACAGGTTTTGATTTCATGGATTTTTTTATTTTGGGGGGAGGTTTCCTGTATTATCGGTATCTTCTGTTATAAAGTTAACTTCTTCCTTCTACATTTTTTGGGTATTTAATCTTCACTTGACTTATTCCTAATGGTCCAGCCTTTTTTAAGACTAGTGTGGAGTTTCCTGTTGGAATCAAAAAAGTACATGTTTCCTTGGGCTGTGACTTTTTTACTTTCAAATTTAAAAGATACAGATTCCATTCCTGCTTAATCTAAATTCTCAGCTTTTTGTTCAATGTTGGCCTGCACATTTCTTGCTATTTTTATTTTACCTGTTTTTAAGGAGGTTTATTTTATATTCAGCATTTTGTGGTGTCTGCCATAAGGTTTGTCTGGAAAAGTTAGCCAATTACCAGAATTTGCAGTCCCTCATGATTTTTTTCCATTTCCAAGGGTCATTGTCTTAGATGTTGTCTGGTTCTTTGCTTCCCCTTTTCTCATATCCCATCAGAAACTTGATCACTGTGCTAGTTTCAGGACACTTAAGTTCACTCTTCTGTGTCTAACATTTTTCATTTTATTCATTTTATAGTTGTATTTTTTGAGACTCTAAGTATAGTAATTTTTTCTTGATTTTTATCATAGCAACTCTTGAACATTTTTTAACAATGGAAAAAATATTGCCTTTGTCACTTCAGCTTAAAGATAATAGCAATGAATATGTTAGTTATTTTTCTGCCAATAGTTTTCTTGCACAGTAGACATAAGGGCTCACAAAATGACTACATTTATAGGAATCATACTATTCTGCACATAATGATCCACATGGTAACTACTAGCCACATGTGACTACTAAGTATTGGAAAAGTAGATAGTCTTTTTTGAGGTGTGCTATAAATGAAAGATCCACTCCAGATTTAGAAGATTTACCATGAAAACAAGAATTTTTATCTTGATTATTTGTTTCAATGATATTTGGACTACATTGGGTTAAGTAAAACAAATTATTAAAATTAACTTCACCCATTTTAAACTTTTTTATTAAACATGGCTTCTAGCATATCTGAAATTACTTCAGTGATTCATATCTGTGTCATAATATTTCTATTGGACAGAGCTGATATCTATTGTTTTATATTATTTTTCCACTTAGCATTCTTTTTGGTAATTTTGTATGCCTTAAAGAATTCCTCAAGGTTATCATTTTAATATTCAATATTTTATCATTTGGGGATGTTATACTGCTTCTAAACCTCAGCATAAAGAAAACTCTTGCATTTTTGTGATGCTTATTTTTTCCTACAGTGGCAACTATATTTTACTCTTCAGTTACTCAGCAGACATCTAGTTACTTTGTGTTCCCTATTCATTTTCTCCTTCTTTGCTTAATTTTTTTCTTCTTGTACTTATAGTTACTATATATTATTAAAAGTCATGATAAGCAGTATAATATAATTAAAATGGGGCAGACACAGGAGGACTGGGGGTGACCTAGTTGATGAAGCCTCACCTGTGTGCTTAAGAATGCAGGACACACAGAGAAATAATGCAAGTATTTATTTACATAGGGAATGAAAAAAGGGAAAGGGGGGTGGGGGGAAAAGGAGAGGGAGAGAGAAATTTATCGGCCTACCTGTGGCTGGATGCAGTCTGTCCTATTCCAGATAGCAGAGACCAGAGTGCAAGCAGGAGCTGTAGTTGAAGCAGAGGCTGTCTGCTGAGCAGAAAGGGGAGCCGAGCAGAAGCAGGATCCAAGGAGCCATGTGGTTAAAGGGATCACCCTCCTCTACTTCTTTTTAAAGTCTCATGGCAGCCCCACTCCACCCCTCACTCCCAGCATCCCTTGCTCAAAAGTCAGGAGGTGAAGCAGACGCATCCACTTTTCCCATCTAACTGGCCACAAGTTGCAGAGGGCACCCATCAATGAGGCTAGGTACAGCTTGGTGATAGAAGTGAAGCATTGCAGGGTTGAAATGGAGAAGTGGACGGGAGGCTTTGGGTCCCACACCAGCAATGCCTCCATGGCCCGGCCAGATGGGCACAGATATCAGAGGAGTAAGACACCCCAGGGCAGGATGGCTGCCCTAAGGGACAGCTGCTGCTGTGCCCCCATCAAAGTGGCTCAAAGGTTTTTCCTCTGACTCAATGACAAAGAGTAATAGCCTCTGGTGTGAGGCGGCTTGAGTGCAAAATCTTATCTCTGTCATGAAGCAGCTGGATTACTTTAGGCAACTTTCTTCTCAGATGTCATATTTTTCAATTATAGCATAACGATTATAGTTGTAGTTACTTCATATAGTATTGTATTAAATATAACTAATTTTATGAACCATCCTGAATAATACCTAGCATGTTTTAAGTTTATGAACCATCCTGAATAATACCTAGCATGTTTTAAGTACTATGCAAATATGTTATTATCAATGTCAGTCACCTAATAAGAGTCTAGTAGGGAAGACAGGCATTAGACAAGTTACTATAATTATCCTAAATGTTAATAGGACAGTGTCTGAGAACTGTACCCATGAGTAAGATGTTTTCAATGCCCTCAAGTAATTCACAGTCAGGGGAGAAAAGCATGAAAATAAACAGTCCTAATGCCATGGGCTAAATACTAATAGGAATGGTATTTCAAAATGGTATATCACAGAGGAAGGGTAGACTCTCTGCCTGGTAGTTTATAGATGAGTAGTCTCTGAGCTGAATCTGAGAATGACTTCTTGTTTTTTGACTGGCCTTTGATAATGTATATAGATTTATGGAAGACGTTAACATCTGTTGGCTAAATGAAATGCCTTCCATTTTTTGCCATTTGGTAAGCAGTTGATTTGGACTGTCTGACTGCATTTTGGAAAGGATGGCAAACTCCATCAGTATTTGTGTGCTGAACTTGTAATGGCAGATACTTGATAAAACATGGCATTAGCTTTCACAATAGAAGCACAAACACACTACTAATTTAGTGGAGGGATTATTTTATGCTATTACAGATAGCTGATTATCAAGCTAAATACCAAATGCATAAAGAATTAAACAATCCAGTTTTATCAAAGGAAGTAGGGAACCTTTACCTTATGATACAAAAGAACCAAAGACTTCAGATGTGAGCACAAGAGAGCTGTTAGGAGTTTGAGAATAAATTTGACTTGGATAGAAAATGTCCTTGCTTCAAATGGAAAAGAACAATGTAATGAGTGAATTTGATAGAATTACTACGTACTCAGCTAAATTATCCAATCTAAGTATAATGTTAAGGTGATTTTGTGTTTCTCTTTTTCTTCTAGTGACAAGAACTATACTTAAACAACCTTTATTCAAGCCTTGGATCTGTTAAATTAACAGTCAATTTACTTGGCAAAAACAATTTGACTAAGTGCTTGTCTTTGTACTGGAGAAAATATATCAGTGAATTGGAAAGCTTCCCTGGAGTAATTTACCCATCTTTGTCCTCTGTTTGCACCATGTCTGTCTAATAAGATAATTACTAGTAGCTGACTCTTGAGTAGAATGAATACTTAGTGATGAAATGTACAAAGATTTTGATTGAAAGCATGTGATACAGTATATCTTTATTATCATTTTGTCAATTAATGCTGATGAGGATTTCAGCTATTTTTTCTTCACCTTTTCATTACAAAGTCAAGATCTTTGAAAATCCAGATTAATGGCAATAGCAGTTAGCTACACCTGCTCATATATCTATTTGTGTTAGTGTATTTTGACAGGTAGGATGTATTATATATCTCCCACTGTACACATTTCTCTTTTCTTTTCAATTTATAATACTCCCAAAAAGGATGCAGTAAGGAACATACTTATTCTATAATATGTTTTGTGTTTTCATTTATTTTGTAGACTCATTTCCAATGTAGTTATACTGCCAACTTTGCCATGATTTATAGCTATAACTTCTTTGTGTTTGGATATATATTTCTATCTGCATGAAAATGCTCTGATTAATGTAGGTTGATATGTTTTACAACTAAAATCCTGTGTTCTTTGCAAGTATTGAATACACTAAAAACATTTTTACCACAAATGCTGCTTAGGACAGATACAAATTTTTCTTAATTGCTGAGTTATTAAAATATAAGGCACGTGTATACAATTTGTGAAAGTATGTCACCAATCTCAATCTCTGGTATCCAAGAGAAAAAGTTTTAGTGGTTAACAATGGGGTGATTTTTTTCCACAAGGAATAATTTGTCATTATCTGGAAACAACTTCTGTTCATTCTGCCTATTGGAATCCAGCCGGTAGAGAGGCCAGGGATACTGCTTAACATTCTACAATGCCCAGGGCAACCTGCACTCTAACAAAAGTTACTTGACCCCATCTGTCAGTAGTGTCATTCTTCCTCATCTAGCCTGAAGTATGTAAACTACTTTAACGTCCCCTATGTATGGACACCCATATTTTTCTAGCAATTACCCTTTTTCAAAGCTACCCAGATGTCATGTCAGCTGCTAGTTGATGGTATATACCTCTATGACTTGATATAAATTAGCAAGAGTCCTGAGAAATTGAGGAGACTGAATTGGTCCCATCTATACTGGAATACACACACTCACATTCATACACACTCATTCATTTCGTCTATTCAGTATAGACCCTGCCTCTCACCTACATCCAGGTAGCCTGAAAGTTGCTTTAATTATTCTGACATGCTGAAAGTAAGCCCCTGCCTTACTGGTTCATTGTGACTTTTTAATAAACCTAATGAGACAGTCAATGGGGAATAGGGAAAAGTAAATGGCACCACTCAAAGTCATTGTTCACTGTCTACGCTGTGATTCTTGACAGGCTTAAGCGCTGTATGCCCTCACTCTGAATACCCTCTTTTCTGTGGTTCCTGTGGAGGGTAATGTATGTCCATCCCCTCTCAGTTTGTTTTTTCTGGCCTGCCATTCCCAATAGCTTGCAGAACAGAAGAAAGTAAATAGCAATGAACTATGCAGATTCTATGATTTTGTGTCCTGAGACTAATTCTTCAGACTGTGGCAGACATGTCTTCCTTTCTATTTATGGATCATGTGTGAGCACCTTTAACCTAGGGAACTGGTGGAGTTTTACCTTCTGGATGTTTAGAAAGAAAACTCTAGAGGGAAGCAAGAAATGTCATGTGGCTGTTTCTACTCATTCAGACACATTAATTCCTGTTTCTGGTGTCACTCACTCACCCAGTGGTTACAGTATGTGAAGAATTCATGTGGAACAGATAATAGAGGGGACAAAAAACTGCTCTCTGAATTCCTCTAATAATTTGGGGCAGATTTGAAATTATCTTAGGCAAGAGTCAACTCAAGGCAGGATGGAATTCAGAGCCCATTAGGATAACCCTCTGGATGGCAAAGTTCACAAGAGAGACAGTGATAGATGACAACCTCGTCTCCTCCCTCCACTCCCACGCTTGCAACAGACATGACTCATGGCCTCAGATAAGGACTCAGAAATCTTTTCAACTTAGCCATGTGAATGGCCATAATCACTCCATGGGAGAGGGCATCTGCATTGAACCTGTCATTCTTAAGCTGTGGATGCTAAAGAAGTTAGAGTGGTTTGGCGAGAATAGACTAATGGGTATATGGGATTTGTTAGCAAGACGATTACTTCGGGTTCAGCAGTGACACTGCTAAAATCGTAGGGCAAGAAAATATTTGGAAATGATTTCCAAAGCATGTGAGCAGGAATCGGGGACCTAATTAAAATAAGTGGGTCAATCAGAGAAGGTGCTAGCTTGGGGGAAAAGATAAGAAGGTAGCTTTAGCATTAAGTATCTCCTGTTCCTCTTATTCCCTGGAATTTCCCTCCATTTCATCTCACTTTTTTACCTTCTTCATTTTCTTACTCCCATTTTTCTTACCCTTACTTTCTGACACCATTTATCTGTAGCACAAGACTATTGAAAATAGGGATATAAGAATAAAGAGTGAGACAGTCCTTGTTTTCCTGAGATAGTTTTGTGAGTTACCAATTTAGCTTCTGCAAATGTAGGGTTGTTTTGGTTAACTTGAGTAATTTCAGGTCTCAATTCACTGATAATAACAATAGATGGTAACAACTTATAGGTAATATTTGGGTTTACTCCATGCAGATATATGCATGCATAACTTCATCTCTGAACAACTTCTGGAAGAGGACAGATATTATTAACATCCTCCATTTGCAAAAGAATCTTATGCAAAGTTATGTTACTTGCCCAAGATCACCCCAAATAGGAAACCATGAAACTTCCCAACTCTAGAGCCCATGCTGTTAGTAATAATGCCAGTCATACCAGTAGAGAAGTATAATTAAAATAGTCTTGAAAGAAGCTTGCTTTTTGGAAAATGCTTTGTATCAGGTGTGATCCACTTGGCATTGGTACATGGCCACCAGTCCTTTCTCTTCCAAAGGCTTTGAAAAATATATTTGTCTCTTCTTGCATCATAGTTGTGGTTCCTTAACTGCTGACTGCAGGAGACACATACATACACCCTCACTTCACTCTCTACCTGAATGAATGTGCAGATAAAGTCAAGTCATTCCACTTTCCCCAGCAATCAGGTAGTTGTTAGTAGATATTAGTTGTCAAGCTTTTCTTAGTCACTGCTAATGTACCCGCCCTCACAGTTCGAATTACTCTGTGAGTCTGTCTGATGTCTGGAAGTCAGCTCCCCTTACTGTTAGGAGAGTACACTCTGTCAACAGGACAGTTCCATTACCAAGTATAATCACAGACTCTCTCTCTCTCTCTCTCTCTCTCTCTCTCTCTCTCTCACTCACACACACACACACACACACACACACACACACTCGCTCTCTCTCACACACTCGCTCTCTCTCACACACTCGCTCTCTCTCACACACTCGCTCTCTCTCACACACTCGCTCTCTCTCTCTCACACACACACACACACACATATCCACACACACATCCACAAAAGGAAAATGTTCACATATTTTCCTGGAAAAAGAAGGAACAACAGAAAAGAGAGGCTTTTAATTAAATAATGCTAATTACTCTTTTGCTGTCAACTCACAGTTTAATTCAAGTGTACATAGCGAGAACACTGGGTCAGGAAGCCTGCCTTTGCAGTCCTGGGGAATACAATCATTCTTGTCCAGTTCCAGCCAGATTCCGTTTGGAGACCATTCCCATTGCTTTAATTAGGGAGAAAAATTTAATGTTGTAAATTCATAGCGTGTCACTCTTAATTTCTGTACAATCCATCACACTCTGAGTCTGTGTGTGGCAGCTCTTTTTAATAAAGGATTTTATAGAGCACCTGCTGCGGCTAAAACACTTTATCATCTTTACTAGCTCCAGGAGTTCCAGCATTATGTCATGTTTGACTCCAAAAAATATTATTATAAGGCCTGGAATTAGAAACCCAACAATGGAACTAGCTGATTTCAATTGCCAGTGAAGCTATCATATTTTAAGGAATAAAACTTGGTAAGTTTTCACTTGAATCAAAAACTCTAGCAGGAGCAGGGGTACTTGTCTGAAATGAATAATTTGCACATTTCTGGATGCTATCAGTTAATGGTTCTCTCATCCATGAATTAATTATAATACAAGACATACTCTAAGAATATTAAATTTGATCCCCTACACTTTCTCTTAGTGATAATGTTATTTTTCAATAACGCAGAGTTTAAAGGATAGAAGTAAAGAGCATTTAAGGACCAATTTATAAAACATCTTACCAACTGCAGCACCTGGGAAGATGAACGAGGGCTTGCTATGTGCCAGCACCAGGCTGGTGTGATTGGCCCATGAAGAGTATTACTGGGATAACTTTTAAGGAAAAACTTGTTCCCATTAATAGGCTCTAAGTAATATATTTAAACCCCACCTCCACTCTTTACAAGCTGAGTAACATTCCCCTTAGTGTCCCAGTCTAGTTCCATAAGTCTTAAGTGTTTTCTACTTTTCCAATGATCTGTTAGATTCATATTGAGATTCACCCCAGGTTGTTCTTAAATGTCATTCTGATCATTTTTCCACTTTGGTGTTTAATTCTGAATCTCACAAACATTAAGAGAACTTCCTGTCTCCAGTACATTATGAGAGCAATTTGTTACTCGCAAGCTCTTAAAGTGACCTTCCTGGGGGATTCTCTCTTGATTCAAACAGAGGGAGTGCCTCTCACAACACACCTTGGGGAGTAGAGATGTACATCTGTTAATGGGGTAGCAGGGCTTAGTCATGTCAGAAGGGCTAGTTCTTCATTGGGGCCCTAAAATAAGTACTGCAGGGAGAGCTGTTCCTTTACTCTAACTTTAGTATATGTTAATAATATACTTCCAGAATTTTCTTTAGTTGTAGGCTTTAGGAAAAAATCTGAGACAAGGACAGCCTCTTGGGTACCAAGCATCATCCGGGTTCTTACACTCTCCTCAGCAAATTAATAACATTCTGAAGTAGCCTTAAAAGATGTAGTAGTTTGGAAAGGTAGCATGCCTTAGGGGTTAAATGAGCAAAGTGGTGTCAGACATGGGTTCAAGTTGTAGGCTCCACAAATTATAACTGCTGAGTAGACCTAATAGTCAGTTGTGGGGTCTACCATTGATGTCTCCTCATTCTCTGTGTACTTATTGATAGTCTTACATTCTCTAATTCTAAGTCTCTTCCTTAGCTAAACCTTCCTCTCATAAACCTTATTTCTCCCAAAGATCCTATTACTCTCTAAGATCCAAGCCTTTACTATTATTCAACTCCTTAATAACTCTTCTTACCCTGATTAATTCAAATTCTCCAAGTAAAATTTAGGCATCCATTTATTTAGCAAATATGTATGTAACAACTACATATATCAGTCAGGATAGGCTACATTTTGCTATATTAACAAATAAACCTGAAATAGCAGAGGCTGATAGCACACAGGTTATTTCATATCCATGTACGCCACTTAGAAGCAGCTGGTGGCCCTACTTCACGTTTTCCTCACTCAAAAATTGAAAATATTCAGCATGTATAATATCTCTGATTGATCTTCCTGCATTGAATGAAACAGTCTATATGGCCACTGCCTGAAGTGTTGTCCAGCAGTCACAGGTGACAATTGAGTACTCAAAATGTGACTAATGTGATCAAGGAACTACTTATTTAGTCTTCATTTAAATTCCAAAAGCCATATTTGGCCTGTGGCTACTGAACTATAGAATATATAGGTCCACGATATCATGCTGCTAGAGGAGAGAAATATGGAACTTAAATCCTGCTCTGTAAAAGTTTCTATCCAGAAATAACAATTGCCATACTCACTCACATTTAGTGTGCCAAAGTCAGTGTCATGTCCACCTCTAGCTTCTTCCAGGCATCATACAGGATTCCCCATCTTGTCCTTGTAGGAGGTGGAAAAAAAATCAGTGGTTGCACTAATAAATTGTATCCACCACTATTCAGCTTTCTGCATATTGAACAAGAAAGAGAAAATAGACATATGCCTTGCCTTATGGAGTTTGTGTTATAGTGGGGAAGAGAGGATGAGATAACCATTAGAAATACACACCCTCCTTTAAGCAACCTTTAAATGTAGTTGAGACTAAGCTCTTGAGGGACACTAACTTGGGTTCAAATCCTGGTTCTGCCTCGAATACATTACTACCGTTTCTCTTCTTGTATCACCTCACCTGTAAAATAGGAGTGCTTACTTTGGATGAAATTATATTGCATTTAAAATATTCCATCATAATTCCAACAATAAGGTGTGATTATGATTCATTCAGACTATCAGTCTGTGTCCTTGGCTAAGATTTCCTTTAAATAATAAACTAAGTTCTTGATGCAAAAAATAAAACACAAATATATTGTTATATATTTTGGGGACAGAATTACTGGCTCGTAAGTAATGAAGGACAATGCCACATTGAAGAAAGTCAGAATGAAGCCTGATCATCCTCAGCGTTGCAAGCTATAGTGGGAGTTTAGCTTGGACTCTGGTCAAAGAGAAGCCCCGAACAAGTTTTTTGCAGCTTTGAGGGTCTTTCTGCTACTTCTTAGACAATGGCTTTGGAGTGAGATGAGAGAAGTGGGAAAGAAAGTTCTTTGTGATTGTTAATTTCACATGTAAAACAATTCTTGGAGTACATGTGAGGATGTATCCAGGACATATTTATTACAACTTTAATTGGAAGGTAGACTGAATAAATCACCCTCACCTGTATGGGTGGGTGTCATTCAATCCACTGATTACGTAAATAAAATAAAAAGGTGCAGTAAGGGCAGATTTTATTTCTGTTTGAGCTGAGACATCCTTCTCTGGGACCTCAGCTTTCATGGTTCTTTGGCCTTTAAGCATGAACTACACTGATTGCCCTAGTTCTTCAGCTTGTAGACAGTAGATTGTGGGACTATTCTGGAGAACACTACTAAAGTCTTCCTCCAGGAAGAAATCTTTATTAGCTGCATTTTAAAAAAAGACAAACTTAGTGACTTTAAATAACATTTACTAATGATTTCACAGTTTTAGTATATCAAGAATCACAATGTGCTTGAGATGGGGGTCCTATGCAAAAGGTCTCAAGGCTGCAGTCCAGATGTTAACTGGTCCAAGCTCATGTGGTTACTGGCAGAATTCAGTTTCTTGTGGTTGTAAGACAGAGACCCTTGTTTTCTCCATAGATGTCAGCTAGAAACCATTTGCGTCTCTGCGGTTCTTGCTAAGTGACCCTCACAACATGCCACCTTGCTTCTTCAAGATTAGTGGGAAAAATCATCTTTTCAGAATAGGCCACTTTTCCCTTTTAAGGTCTTTCATCTGATTAAGTTAGACCCACCCCAGATAGCTCACTTTTGATGAGCTCAAAACCAGTTGAGTCGGGGCCTTAAGGACATCTGCTAAATCCCTTCAACGTTGGCATACAGTTAAATCATTGGAGTGATATCCTATCATGTTCATATATCCTGCCCACAGGCAAGGAGATGAGATTACACAAAACATGTGTACGAGGGGCGTGAATTAGCCTTCTTCAGATTTCACAAAACACAATATATTTTTGATTTCCCAAATTCACGTAGCAAATAGTCTCCCAGGATTTCCCACAGCAGTTGTTACCTAAACTTGAGGGAGAGGTTGGAAAGGAGGCAGCTATTGATTCTCCAGTCAGTTCATTCATGTGAATTTTAAGAAGCCACAGTCTATCATTTTTTTGATAATTTAATGTGCTCATCAATTCTTTCTGAAAATCTCACATAGGCTTTCCAGATCCATGAGATTGGTCAGTAAACTATTATGGCATCGCTATTGTTTGGCACAAAATATAACTGCCAGACAATCAGAACAGTATTGTTCTTAAAGGAACCTGCATTAAAGTAGCCAAAAAAGAGTTTTGCAATAAGAGAGAGAAGGTCCAAGTCCCATAGCTTCTCTTATCTCTGATTCTTTATCTTTAAAACAGGTATTTTTTATCACTATACAGTATTATTTGTAAAGAGGAAATGAGATAACATACACCAAACCCTTTAACACAGGACCTGGCACCCAATATGCTTGTAACAACTAGTAACTACTATTATACACCATACCCTACACATCAGACACCATCAAAGTCAGATAAATACTTGTTGCTATAATACATTAAAGGCAGTGTGGGAAGTCTTCCCGGTTTTGTCTCTGGGGGAACTCAAAGCTGAAGAGAACAAGCTCACCAGTGGGTCCCTGTGCCACTCCAAGCCATTAGTTGCAAGTCTGTTAAAATAAGATAACCTCTCCCACTTCCCCTCACTGAGGAAGATTGTGGCAGCAATTCAGGGCTCTTGGAAGGAATGTGCCATTGGATAATCATATAGTGATAAATACCTTGCATCCAAGTCTCTTGTTTCCTCCCAGAGTAAAGATATTCTTGTAGCTCTGACTAACATGTCTTGAAGAACAGAACTTTCATGAGCAATCTATTATCCTATTACATTATAGCTGGGATTTGATTATTTATTCATTAGGACTATGCTAAAGACTGCTTCATACCGCTGAGCAGCAAGTAATCAATTAGTGCTCAATTTTCCTGTTGTCACACCTGTATGTTGAAATGGCCACAGTTTTTCTCTGCCCTGCACCTCTGAAATCTCAGAAGTATTTGTGGAAACTTGAAGGCTTAATACTTGCAAAATATTTTCTAAAACATAGTTTCATGCATTCTCAGCTAAAGATGATACACCTTAGGATGCTCTTTTGTAATTGATTTGTAAGGATTCGCTTTGAACACAGATGGCATTCATTCAGATATACACATATGGATGTTTTGTGTTAGAATGAGAATATTGTCTCAGGTTGTGATAGTTCAAACTTCAATATGCAATTTCCAGTAACACAGATATAGCTGGATCCACTTTCATATATATGTTTCACAACTGAAGTGAGTAAAGATAGAAGAATTGTTTCTTACAGCTATACTCATCATGAGTTGATAGGTTAGAATCTCTGTAATATGAAAAAAAAAATTCATAGAGTAAAATTACGTGATAGAATAGTACAATGGAAATAGCCTAAAGGAGTACAGAGAATAATACCGATAGCATAACCCTGCTAATAAATTACATTGCCATAAAATGATCCTCTATACCAGGGGCTTGTTAAAAAAAAACAAACAAAAAAAAAAGCCCACTGTCTGGTTTTATAAAGTTTTACTGGAACATAGTTACACTCCTTTGCTCTCATGCTGGCTGTGGCTGTTGTCTCACTAGAACTGCAGAGTTGTATAGTGGTGGCCTGCAGAATCCCAAATACATGAAACAAAGTGACAAAATTGAAGAAAGAAATAGACTAATCAACAATAAGAGGAGACTTCTGTGTAAAACAAATAAACAAAAGGTAAACTAGTAAATAGAAGATTGAAACACACTATGAACAAACCTAGCTAATAGATACCTATCCAGCAGTCCATCTCACAACAGCAGAATAAACGTTCTTCTCAAGTGCACAGGAAACCTTCTCCTGTATGTTAGTCTGCAGAATAAGACTTAAAAATTTTAAAATAATTGAAATCTTAGAAAGCATGTGTTATGACCACAATGGAATAAAATTAGCACAAACAGAAGGAAATTTGAGAATTTGCAAATATGTGGCTATTAAACACCATACTTCTAAATAACCAATAGATAAAGAAAGGAATCATAAGGTACATAAGAAGATATTCAGAAGGATAAAAATGAAAATCTGCAAAGCAATATCTATGGGATGAAGCAAATGGTGATTTAAGGGAAATCTGTAACTGCAAATACTTATACTTTAAAAACTTAAATCATGACCTAACCTTAGATATTATGATACTGGGAAAAGAACAAGCTAACCCAATACAAAAAGAAAGAAGATAATAAATATTAGAGCCAAAATAAATGAAAAAGAGAGTAGGGCAAAAAGAATAAATCAACAACAACACACACACCAAACAGAATAAATCAATAAATCAAATCTTTTACTAAACTGACCAAGAATAAGATTCAATAATTAAACTCATGAGTAGAAGAGGGGCCATTACGCTGAAACTTATAAAATAAACATGGTTATAATAAAATATTGTGAACAATTACATGTCACTATACTATATAACCTACATGAACTAGAAAAATTTCTAGAAATTTACTGGAACTATTCAAGAATAAATAGAAAATAGACCTGAAAAGATCAATAATAAGTAAAGAATTTGAAATTGTGTTAGCAAAAAAAAATCCATAGTAGAAAGCCAAAGAGCAGATGACTTGATTCATAAGTTCTATCAAACATTTAAAGAATAACACTAAAAATTCTCAAACTCTAATAAAAATAGAAAAGGAAGTAACACCTCCCAATTCATTTTCATAGATATGAATTACCATGATGTCAAAAATAGACATAATGGGACATTAAAGCTGTGTCTGGTGAGGATGAGGTGGATAATAGCAGTTACTGGTTGTTACAAGCATATTGGGTACTAGACCTTGTGTTAAAGGGTTTGACATGGTATCTCAGGTTATTTTTATTACTGTATTTATAATATAGTCAGAAGTCTAGAAGTGATACCTCCATTCTATTTTTCTTTTTTTTTTTAAGGTCATGATTACTTTGGCTATTTTGGATCTTTTTTGATTCCATATGAATTTTAGTATTGTTTGTTCCAGTTCCTAGAAGAATGTCATTTATATTTTTATTGGGATTGCATTGAATCTGTAGGATGGCCTTTTGATAATGTTGATTCTTCCAATCCACAAGCAGGGAATACTTTTCAATTTCCTTGTGTCTTCTATTTCTTTTAACAATGTCTTTTAGTTTTCTGTGTATAGATCTTTTCACTCCTAGGTATTTTGAGGGGAAGGGGATGATTATAAATGGGATTGCTTTCTTAATTGTGTAATGTTCACAATATCCCATTGTTTTTATATTGAAACGCAAATAATTTTGTGAATTTTACAACCTGCCATTTTGCTAAACTGATTGTTTCAAATGTTTTTCCATGGTATCGTGAGGGTTCTCTATGGGTATTTTCATGTCACCTGCAAATAATGATAGCTTTACATCTTTCCCAATTTGAATTCCTTTTATACTTTGTTCTGCTCTAATTGCTCTAGCTAGGATTCAATACTATGTCAAATAGTAGTGATGAGATGAGAATGGACATCCTTGTCTTGTACCAGATCTTACAGGAAAAGGTTACTTCTTTTTCACCATTGAGAATATTAACTGTGGGTTTGTTTTATATGCATTCTACTATATTGTTACATTCCATTTATTACATTTTCCAAGGATTTTTATCATTAATGGATGTTGCATCTTATCAAATGCTTGCTCAGCATCTGTTGCTATAAGGATATGGTTTTTATATTTCTTGTTGATTTGATGAATTATGTTGATTTTTGGACGTCGAGCCACCTTTTGTCCCTGGTATAAATACTACCTGGCCATAGTGTGTGATCCTTTTAATCCATTGTTAGATTCAGTTTGCAAAGATTTTATTGAGGATTTTTCTGTGTTCTTTGGGAAAATTGGTCTGTAGTTTCCTTTATGCGTGTTTTTGTTTGGCCTTGATACTAGAGCAATGTTGGCTTCATATAATGTGCTTGCACGAGTTCCTTATTTTTCAAATTTTTTGGAGACGTTTGCACAAGAAGGTACTAAGTTCATCTTGGAAGGTTTGGTCGAACTCACTTGTGAAACCATCTAGTCCTGAGTTTTTGTTTTTTGGATAGAGTCTTAATTACTGCTTCAAATTCCTTACTTGTGATTGGTTTGTTTAGGATTTGTTTCTTCCCTTTTCAATCTCAGATGATTGACTAATTCTAAGAATTTATCCATCTCTTCTAGGCTATTGAAATTGTAGATTTATGTACTGTATAAATGCTTAAAATCTTTAATTCTCTGAACTTCTGCAGCATCTGTTGTGATTTCATTTTTGATCCTATTTCCTTGAGGGTTCTCCCTTATTTTCTTAGTGAGCCTTGCTAAAGGTTTATCTATTTTGTTTATTTTTTCAAAGAACCAACTTCTGGTTTCATTGATCTTTTGGACTTTTTAATTTCCATTTCATTTATTTCTGCTTGATTTTTATTTCTGTTCTACTGACTTTTGGATTTGTTTTTTTCCTAATTCCTTGAGGTAAGAGAAAAGGTCATTTGAGCTCTTTTTTTTTTTCTTTTGATGAAGGCCTGTATTGTTGTATTTCCCTCTTAGTAGTGCTTTTGCTGCATCCTGTAAGTCCTGTAAAGTTGTGTCCTTATTATCATTTGTCTTGAGGCCGTTTGATTTCTTCTTTGGTTTCTTCATTAACCCTGTAGTCTTTCGGTAGTGTGTGTTGTTCAGCCTCCATATATTAAAGGATTCCTTGCTTTCTTTTGATAGTTGATTTCTACTTTGAAACTTCTGTGATCTGAAAAGAAGTGATGTATGATTTCAGTCTTCATAAATTAATGTTTATTTTGTGGCCCAGAATATAAAGTTGTAATGATACTTGATGAATATATATATATAGATATGTATGTATATATAAATATGTGTGTGTGTGTGTGTGTGTGTGTGTGTATAGTATATGGTCCCCACGCATAGTGCTAAAGTGCTGACTAGTGCTATAAGCACAAAAAGGGTTTCATGTGCCTTGTTTAGAGGTTACATTTGTTAAATAGGATTTGTTTGCGCTTAAGTACTGTTGGTCATGAATTCAATCTGTACCAATCAATATTAACACATATTAAGGGGTCCTCAAACAGAAACATACATAAAACAAGGTTATGTATTGATAGGTTAATGAAAATAAGACTAGCGTCTCAAAGGCACATCCTTGTACTTCCCATAGGAACAATGACTCAGTATTAATTGTTTTTGGTGATTTTTGTAGAACTAACTTCCACGACAAATACAATGTTGAGGAGGTAGAGTAACTGAATTTTTCACACATTGTAGGTGAATCTGTTGAATGGCATCACAACTCTGAAAAAAGGAAGGGAGTTACCTAATTACCTAAAGTGGGAAATATGAAATTCAGACTTCTTCCCACACCCTGTGTGAGC
Organism: Scalopus aquaticus; assembly: GCA_004024925.1. Lineage (NCBI taxonomy): Eukaryota > Metazoa > Chordata > Mammalia > Eulipotyphla > Talpidae > Scalopus > Scalopus aquaticus. The sequence continues at coordinate 77,882 of PVIJ01001847.1, forward strand.
AAGGAGTGCTGCCTCATTCCTGCAGGGCATGTGGAAAATGGCTCTGTTCTAGGCTATGCAGGGGAAGGTTCTGCCCCTTCCTACTGCAGGAAAGTGAAGTAAGTGCAGGTTTACTGACAGGCCCTGCAGGGGTGGCACAGACTCTAGGCTGAGAGAGCAGGATGGGAGGACAGGATTCCTTGCACACACCGCCCCACCCTGCAGTACCCACTGGTCTGAGGGCACATGGTTTTCATATTGTTCAATCAAGAAAAAGAAGATAAGGTTAAAGCTTTCTGTGCAGTTGGGTTGCCCTTTTCCCAGTTTTTTGCACAAAAGAAAGTAAGATTTGAGGATTGGGGGAGAGCTATTTCTGTCTACACCACTGGCCTTTCTTTAAAAAAAAAATGATTGCAGGTTCCCTTTTTGCCCAAGCTGAGTTACACAGGTCACAAGAAAAGAAATCCAGGACCTTACTGCCAAGTTTTCCCTTGAGTCTCATAGCCTGTCTGCCTATTCTCCATCTTTGAGTCCTGTGCTAAGTGAATTATGTATTTTGTCCAAGTATTTTTGTTGTGTTAGCAGAAGTAAGATGGAATGTGCCGTGAGCAGAACCAGACTGGCTATCCCCTTTTGATAGTTATTTAGGATTTCTGATCTTTTACTCTTAGGAATAAGTCTGCAATGCATATTTTGCTCATGTTATTTGGCCCGTTAATTTCTTAATTTCCTATACATAGAAATCTTGAGTCAAGCAGTAATAAACTTCCAAGGCTCTTAATATGCAATATGTATAATGCAGCACTACAGTCCTACAACTCTACTAGATATTCTTTAATATTGGTCAAACTCACATATGACTGTTCTGTCTCAACTATTTATCAAAAACTACAAACCACTTGCCCATATATTTTTTATGAATTATACCTTCTGTTCACTTTTCTATTGAGGTATACATCTTTTGCCTACTAACTTGTAAAAGCTGTATATATATGGGTATTAGGATTTTGTATTCCACATAAGCTGTGGTTACTATTCCCAGTTTGACCTTCAGTTTGGTTTATGTGGTTTTGGCATGTACAAGGTTTTGCTTTTCAGGTAGTCAAATCTATCAATTTTTACAAATATCTTCTTGATTAATAGATCCTGCTTATTAGACTCCTATTCTGAGTGTAAACTGATTCCATTCACCTTCTTACCATTGTTTGAATTCAATATGTCAGGAGAGAAAGGAAAAATCAACAGTGTTCTGTAAATCACAGGAAAATGAATACAGTAAAAAACAGGAAAGTTATTCTGTACTAACCTCTTGCCTAACACTGGTGAAATAAGAGCCTTCCAAAATATTTAAATCCCTTTCTACTTCACTCTGACCACAGCCCAACTGCATACACCACCAAATCAGAACCAGCTGCACTGATTTTTCTGCAAAGTCCTTTTGTCTTGAGAATATCAGACATACTGTCTGTTACAGATTCCCTCCCCCATTCCACTCTTTGTGTTCTAGTAGTGAATCAGGAAGGACAGTGATTGAAATAGCATATGGCAGCATCAAGTGCTGATTTTTTTTACTTGCACGGTTTTAAGAGTTGTCACTAACTTTTGCTCCAACTGACACTTAGTGGTTTTACTCCATCTACTTCACTGTGGCATTAAGAATCACTTTCAGCCCTCTGTCAGATATATGGCACTCATAAATATTTAAACATTCCAAAGTATTGTCCTGATTCCTATTTCAACCTGTGCCCCCACTGAGCTTACCTAAGCAGTCTGCTCTATTGATTTGTGTGTGAGAGTGTTTAAGAGAGAAACTATGGATTATTTAGTTGTCTCTTCAGTTATTGGAATGCTAAAATTGTGAAGTATGATTTTTCTATGATGTCTTTGAATAGTCCATAAAACACTGAATGTTGAACTCAATTTATGTAACAGAACTAGGGTGAAGAAGCAGAGACCCAAACTGAACTATGAGAGTAGGATTTCAGATTGAGAAGTAGAAGACCAAAGTTCATTTGCTTGTATCTATTCCTTGAGCATTAATTAGTTATTCAATTAATAATTCAGTGTCCTGAACTATTTTGATAACTCCTCATTAAGTGAATCAAAGCTGAGAATTAAAGGATGGGTCAGGGACCCTAGCCACAGAGAGCAAAGACCCAAGTGAACAACATGAAAGAAGTATCATTTTACATTCCTAACATGTAAGCAGCCTGTGAATATTGATAGCGCCAAGTAGGAGAGAAAAGGACTGAGTATGAGCTCACAGAGCCTGGCTTTGCTCTCAGCCCAAAATCAATACAACGAACACTGCCCAATATGCTTCAGTTAACTGTTCATCAATTATTTACTGGGCTCTTTTGTTCAAAGTTTCTGTTTACAAGATTACTTTGTAACTTGAAATGATTGTTTCTCTTGTCATGACTGTTGGACAGGGCTTGAGATTTTTAAAGGATAAACCTGAAAGAATGGTGTTTGTGTGTATGTGCTGGGTCTGTCACGAAGATGCAAGTTCAAGTCAGGGTACCTATACAGTACCTCTTTCTTTCCAGTGGAGATCAGACTTCTACCAAGAGGGAGTATAGGCCCAAGACATTTCCTTGTCCATGAGAACACAAGCATTTTCAGTATTATGCCAACTTGACAGCCAAAGTCAAGGGATAGCAGTATTCCTTGAGCAGTTTCCCAGTTTCTCCTGCTTTGCTTTCTCAAAGTTCTGCATTGGCAATGAGAAAGCACTTTCAGTCTACCTGGTCCCAAATGTCTGTCAGCTGTGTTCACTTAAATCTTAAGCCTCCATTTTAAGATTGGGACCTGCTCTATGCTTCTATTTGACTAGCTGGATGACAGATTATTTATAAAAGAGACACAACTATATCAAGAGTTTATTTTTGCTTAGCACCATGCAAAAAATTTGACAGAAAATTCTTTTTAAAAAATTCCTGTGAAGTGTATACATACCGTCTCCATTTTATAGATAGTTGCTTCAAAGCTTTACAAATTTTAGTTTATCTAACAAAGCTAATATTCAAATTTTGGCTTGCTTGCCTATAGCACCTGAACTTCTTGCCACTGTCTTCTTAAAAATGTTTTATTTATCTTCTTACATCTTTGAATAGTGGGGTCGCTGTAGTTCTCCCACCCCCGCAGCACTTGGCCATCACCTTATATATAGTGTTCCAGTGAACTGATAAAAGCCACCATGTTTTTTGATGGTGTAGAACAGAAATTGGCCAACTTTTCTATAATGGGTCAAACAATAAATATTTCAGGTTTTGTAAGCCACGTGGGCTCTGTGGCAATTAATGTGCTACTGTAGTGCAAAAGCAGTCATAGGCGATACAGGTAAATGAATAAGGCTGTCTGCCAATAAATCTTTGTTTATGAAAACATGCAGGTTGGGTTTGACTTATGGGCTGCAGTGTGCTGGGTCCAAGAATAGAAGGACTTACTTTACCTTTAGGTAAAACTCAATAATACTTTGTCTGTTTCAGAGAGACACTAATTGGTAAAGCTAATCATAGGACTAGCATTTCATCCACCCTTCATTATTGGGTCTGTAAAAGCCCACCACAAAATATTTTGGGCAGCAGTCTTTTCTAGTCCTGGAGAATTTATCATTTTGGTGAGGCTGTTTCCATTATATTTGAGGAGTCAATTCACAACCTCGTGTACAACAGAATCTTTCCCCTAAAAAATTCCATAGTGTGGGCAAAAATTCAAATGAGGGGAGGTGGCCGAGCAGTTATACCACTGGGCTAGAGAACACTCTGTCTTCAAAGAGGCCACTGTCTTCTCCTACACCCAATAGTCTGAGAGAATAAGGGCACAGTGTTGCTGCCTATCATGTCACAAAACCTTGCAAATGCACCTATCGTGCTAGGGCTGCCTTTCCCCTCATGCAGCTCTGCCCAAAAGTTACCTGGAGGACTGGAGTCCTGCCAGTATACATAGAGGCAATCACAGCCTTCATCTGTTAGTCCAACATTTTAGTATTACCCCAGATTAACTGTCTTTTATATAAGTAGAAAACTATGATTACTCTTTTATTTTCTTTAAAGACATATTTATTTATGCATACAAGAACTGGGGTGTAGGTCAGAGGTGTTGGGGGTGAGAGGATTCACCAGAGACAGAGAGGGGAGCAGAGCAGGCAGACCTGCTGAAATACACTGCTGAAGGGAGCAGCAGGCGAGGCAGGAGAGGTCTGCTGCGCCATGTGGGTCAGCTCCCTGGCCAGGGATCAAACTGATGCTGCAGTGGCTGTGGGAATTTGGGCAAGTTTAATTTTACTGAGTCCAAAATTACCCTCTATAAAACAGGAATATCCATAAAGACCTCCCAATTTGAATAGGAAAATAGATTAGTGTATACAAGGGAAGATAATTTCTCCACAATTCAGCTAAGGGTGGGGATCTTGGAAGATTTACTGTTTGTTTACAGAATGATCCAAGTTCTACTTTTCCAAGAGTAGATGATAAAAGTATATATGGTTTAGAGCAGCAAGTCTGGACCTAAGGGAGAACTCGAGAATCTAGGAGGTTGCTAATTCCCTTGGAGTCTGTCTAGGCTGAGTTTGATGTCGAGATGTTCAGGCTGACTGAGTCCACAGTCTAAGCCTAAGAGAAAAGATTGTTTCTCAGCTATGGAGGGTACATGTGGGGCAATTTGAGCACCTGATGCTGACATGACTAATATCCTCAAAACTCCCCCGGTATCTTTTGCTTGAAATTCAGTAAAATACCGATAATTTTCCTACATACTTCTCTACAGGAAAAGGAGTAGGAATGGTAATACTAAAGCTTCCCAAAGAAAGTCCCATTTTAGGGCTAACTTTTAAACTAAGTAAAAACTACACTTTGAAGCAATAATGGATGAAATGGCAGCTTTGATACCTGCCATTTTCTGAAATGGACCATTTATTTCCTGGAAGTAGTTTACACTCTAGAAATGTGCCTCAAGGTGAAGCAATGTCATTTTTACTTGATCTTATTTGGGATAAAATTATTTGGGAGAAGAAACAAAATAACCATCTATATAAATGTTCCAATTTTGCTACATAGTGAACCCCCAAATTAAATGTTCTTCCTTAAAAAGTTGTTTTTCACATGTATATTTAAAATGGGCAAACCTGGAATGTTAATGCAAAGTCTTAAGGCATGAAATAATCACAGAAACATATATGCCATCAGCAGAGTGAATTTTTTTTACTTAATATGAAAGTAACAATTCTAGTAAGCATCGAAGTCAAACAAAATTTAGCAAACAAATGAACATCATCTATTTCCGTTTTTCTGCAAGAATAAAATCAAACAGATGTATTTGTTATTGTTATAAACAGTATTATAGTATTATTTCTCCCCATAATTGTGTAAGGACAGTGATAATAGTGCAGAAAGTATGTTTTTGGCATTTCTTAATATATAAAATCTATCCCACATTATTACAGTATTGTGTTTTAATAACATTATGCATTTTAAAAATCTGGGTCAGTTGCTTTTTATCCGTAATGTTCCTGCATGACAGCAGCTAAGAATTTGTAAAGACACATCTGCTCAAAATCATTAAACTGAGATAAAATGACTCAGATTTAGTACACCTAAAGAAATAAGATGACTGAAAAATAAGTAGGGAAAGAGTTAAATTGAAAATAAATTATTTTTGGTCTAAAATTTGTGCATTTAAAGACTCCTGTTTAGGAGTTAACAAAGTATTTTAATATAAATGACATAAACTGGTTCTAAGAAATCACCCTTGATCTAAATAGAGACCATTTGATATTTTAAATGATTTACCTATAGGGCTACACAGAAGCCACAAAACTCCTACCCAACAGGTTTTATTTCATTTGTGAATATGTCATGATCGAGCTTTAGTTATAAAATATTGGAGTTGATATGCTTCCATAGCACTCAGTTAAAATGGAGTGCTTAAGTTAAAATGCTTCCATTTGATTTTTGCTAACCTGACAATGGAACATAAAATTTTAAACCCTCAAAAGCAAAAATACAAAAGCATACACAATAACCCCAAGAAGTCCTTTTTTTTTTCCTTTTTTTTAAAGATTGATTTATTTTTGTATACAAGCTGAGGTGCAGGCCAGAGGCGTGGGACAGTGAGAGGGCTCACCAGAGATAAGAGTGGGAAGCAGAACAGGCAGATGGACGGAAATACACTGCTGAGGGGAGCAGCGGGTAATGCAGGAGAGGTCTGCCGTACCATGTGGGAATCTCCAGGGCCAGGCATCGAACTCGCACCACAGCTGCTGACAGCTCCACAGCGCTGCGTTTAACCCGTTGTACCACCAGGGAGGCCCAGGAAGTCCTTTTATAAGCTTTCAAGGTTTATAAAATTGTCTTCCCCATTTAATGAGAGCCCATTAATCTACATCTGCAAATACGTTTTGCCAAAATATTTTGTTATTTAGACTCATCTCAAACTATTCTAATGCAATGACAAATGAAATACTTCCAAAGAGGAACAGAATGAGGACCCGGAGAAACATCTGTCCATGTTCCTTGGAAAAGGCAAAAAGAAACTGAAGACGAAATACTTCTTGAGTGGCGATCCATTTTAAAGTCTCTGGTTCTGTTCTTTCAGGGTTTTTGGAGGTATGTTCCTGGGGAATCCAGATAGGATATCAATTTGGCAGCCGGTGGTTATAATTCAATATAATAAAATCATGAAGCAGAGAGGGCAATTAAGTGAATGTCACTCCTCACAGCCCACATATGCAAATGTGATGTTGCTGAAATCCAAGACCATTTTCTTGGCCAGGAGAGTAATCCAAGCAAGAGAGCTTTTCATCCTGTCGCTCCTCCAGAACTGACGCACACCTCTCTCTCTCTCTGCTACCGTGTCACCTAAAACAAATTAAATAGTGAGCATTGAACACCCACCAAAGATAACCCTTCCTTCTACTGGACCCATAAGTCCCTGTCCACATCATTTGTGTAGTTTAGGAGCTTGTACCTGTATCCATAACCGACTTCACCAAATCAACTGTTGAAATCAATTTCATCTTTACATTTCTTGCTTTTAGGTTACAGAGAAACATGCATGAAGGTTTTCACGACATGGTATAATGTGCCCTTAGGGTTTTTCTAGCTCCATAAAATACAATAACATTAGGTTCATTCATGGCCCATCAAGTTACCCCATGCACACTTTGTTACATGCAGCACATTTATTCCCCAAATATTTGCTGATTAATATCAGTGTATGTCAAGACCAAACGACACCTTTGTTACTTTTTAATAGTTAACTTTCATTTTACAAATAGGTTATTTTATAAAAGTGCCACATTTACTAAAAAAAAAAAATAATAATAATACATCCATCTAAAAGTTTAGAGATCTCTTTCCATTTTTTGACACGCTGACTCATTATTTATGATGTAAGAAAATAGGCCAGCAGTTTCCATAATTTGATTTGAAATGTATGGTTAAGTAAGAAATTTTACAAATTACCAACACACCACCCTGGAAAAAAAAATAAAAGCCTGAATCTTTAACAAGTCTAGACCATGATAATATTTTCACTGTAAATTATGTCATTTGATAATATAGTCATTGTGCCTGATATTTAGATCCAATGAAGTATTTATTCAAATCTCAGATTTGCTATTAACTGACACAGACTTTATATATTTTATAATATACCTTCTGTTTTGTTTGTGCTGGGGAAACCACGGCAAATGAAACAAAACCCCTGTCCTCATGGAGCTTACCTAGAGTAGGGGCTGGAGCACTTTTTCTGTAAAGGACAGACAGGTACTCTCTTTACCTATGCAGGCCATAAAGTCACTGTCACAGCTACTTAACTCTGCTTTTATACCACAAGAGCAGTCTTAGAAAATACGATACGTAAACTATATTTACAGACACTGAAATGTGGATTTCATATCACGTAAGTTCTAATTTTCTTCATATATTTTTTCAACTATTTAAATGCAAAACATCCTCTTAGCTCATGGGCCATATAAAAACTGGCCAAAAGTTGTTTGGGTTCTCACACCACTGACTGCCAACTCCTAATCTAAAAGAGAAACACAGGTAAATAAACAATGTGTCAGAAGGTGACACGTGCTTAGAAAGTGAAGCAATATAATGGAGACAAGAAATAGGGGGGAGGGATAGTAGCAGGTTGCTGTTTTAGAGGACTGTCAGGCAGGGAGCTATTGAAGAGATTTGAGAAGTGTGGATAGGGAGCACTGATTGTCTAAGGGAAGATTTTTCCAGGCAGAGAAAGGGGTGAATGCAAGAGACTTTCACGCCATAAGAGGTTTTTCTCTGGCTGAGGTACAAAGATGAGATGAGGAATTCAGGGCCAGACTGTCCAAGGGATCGCTGTGTCTGAAGTGACAAAAGGTGAGGGCAGCAGAACATGTGACAAGCAGGATAAAGCATGTGACGAGAAAGAAGCATCAAGGGCAACTCCAAGGTCTTTGGCTTGAGAAACCTGACAGTGGAGTTAATCAGTTTTTGAGATGGTAGGACTCTTTGCCTAAGTTTTTTCATCCACTAAGTGGAATACAGCAGCTGGACCCTTCAGTGGGGGTGAGGAGTGAGTTAAATATGTGAATACAAGTGTATGGCCCTGTGTCCTTCACGGGGTTAGCGCTCAGTTTCCTGTCATGTAGTTCTTTCTGGACCTCTGAAACCTCTCTATAAAGCTAACAAGTGTTTTAACCATGTTTCACTCAGCTTCCACGGTGTCATCCTCAAAGCATTACATTTAATTAAGGAAGCTCATTCTCACGTCTAGCTTATTTTTAATCCTATCTATACTGAAACCTGAATAAGATACTTTAGTATTTATTTTCCTTTAAAATTCTTACTGCTAATTATATAGGTAACTTTCATTGTTACATAAGAATTTTATGGTGGTGAGGAATCTGCTGACCTATCGATGTTAGTATCAGTCTCATGTGCCAGGAAGCTCTAAGCAAATTGAAGCTCTGGTTATAGGGATCAGGGAAGGCAAGTCTTCAGCGTAAAGTTGCCATCTCAGCTAGACCATGAAAGTCACGTGCAATTTTAGAAGAGGGAGGAGTTGAAGAAGGCAAGGGAATATGGGTATGCGTGCCTCGCTGCCAACATGCATGCGGTCTATATTTTCCATCAGTCACCATTGGAGAGCCACGGTGATCTCTCATAGGAGGAATGTGGGCAGGGAGTTGACAGAAAGAATGTAAGTCAATTAAAGGCAAGAACAGAGCAGGTGGGGAGGTCAGAGAGATTCCTATATACCTGTTCTTCAGAATCACCCTAAAAACAACTTTCTAAATGTATGGTTTTCTAAGCCCATCCCAGACTTAGTACAGCAGAACATCCTAGAGTGGAGTCAAAACAGTTCACTTTGAATAGGTTCCCAGGCTGACTCTTCTGTAGCTACTGATATCATTTAATTATGATTAACATTATAGCACGAGAGGGCAGAGCTATCCCACGGCGGTAGAGCGCCTGCGGAGAACAATACTGAGGGGTGTGTTCATGAGCCATCCTAGGAATGAGAGAAACACTGAAAAGGCAGCTCTTATTTAATGTTTTATTCCTGCCTTGAATTTTCCAACACAGAATCTTGGAAACATTAATACTTACTAGCAAACTTTTAAGAACAAAATGAGGTGTAAGAATCAGGTAGGATGCTTGCACAGAGCTACTGAAAAAAATACATGCTTCTCTAGAGCAGAATTTTTCTGGGACTGCTGACATCTGGGGCCGGATAATTCTCTGGTGTGGGGGCTTTCTTACTTATTTTTAGATTTTTTCATAACAACCCTTTTATTATATAAAGGACAAAATTTCAGTATCAACAAAGATATTTTCTTTTTTAGTCAGTTGTTGATATAATGTTATAGTTTGGGAGCACAACTTCACCCCTCCCTATGTTAAAAACAAAAACAAAACTTTAAAGATCAGCATGAGTTGAAATAACTGATACCTTCCAAATAAATGAGGAGAGGAGGAAGTCTCTAGATGAAATCCATGGAAGGTCAACGAAGTTTTAGATCTGACTATTAATTTGTTTAATTGAAGCAACACTGGTTTACAAAACCTTATGTGTCACAAGAACAGGCTCACGCTCAAGTGCATAATAGCCCAGCACATCCCCCATGGATATGCTGGAACCAGCTCTAACATCTGCTCACATTTGCCCCTCTGGTAACCTCGATTCTATTGTCAAAATCCAAGGGTTAGATTTTTTGTCTTTTTTTTTCTTTACACCCCACATATGAGTGAAAGCATATAATACTTGTCTTTCATTTCTGACTTATTTCACTAGGCATAATCCCCTCATTCCATCTATTGCCACAAAAGGTTAAGATCTCATATTTTTTATGGAGTTAGTATTTCATTGTTAATATACCACCATGTCTTTTTCTAGTCACCCATCAGGGGGCAGAGGTTGTTTCCAAATCTTTGCTGTCATAAATAGTGCTGCAGCGAACATAGTGGTGCATACATCTCTTAGAATTAGTGGGTTTTGTATTTTTTCAGGTAAATACCCAGAAATGAGATAACTAGGTCTTATCAGATTTCTGAGCCCTCTCCATACTTTCCACAATAGCTGCAACAGTTTACATTCCCACCAACAATCAATATATAAGGGTTTACGTCTCTTCACATCCTATGGTATAAGAAACTTTCTACCAGCTAGGAAGTGATGTCTCAATGTTGTTTTGATTTGCATTTCCCTAATAATAAGAGATGATGAACATCTTCTCATGTTCTTAGTGGCCATCTGAATGTCTCTTTGGAGAAGACTATTCAGATCTTGTCCATTTTTAAGATTAGGTGGTTTGTTATTGCTGAGTTCTTTGTATTTTGGATACTAACCCCTTGTTGGACATATGATGTGCAAAGAAAGTATAGGCACATATCCAAGTCTTTGAACCATTTTGAATGAATTCTGCATGATGTGAAATAGTGGTCTAGTTTCATTCTTTTGTATGATGTGGCTTCCCAGCGTTCGTAGCACCATTTATTGAGGACACTTTCCTTTCTTCACTGTTTTCTCTTGGTCCCTTTGTTGTAAGTTAGTAGTCCATACAGGTGTGGTTTTATTTCTGGGCTCTCAATTCTTTTCCACTGGTCTGTGTGTTTATTTTTTATTCCAATAATATACTGTTTGTGTTGCTATCATTTGATAGCACAGTTTTTCTTTTGTTCTTTCTTGTTTCTAATCTTAGAAGAAAATCTTTGAAGTTTTTCACCCCGGAGTGTAATGTTAGCTGTAGGTTTGTCATATGACCTTTATTATCTTAAGATATTCTTATAATGCCCACTGACAGTTAATATCACAAAAAGATCCTGGATCTTTTCTAATATTTTCTTTGCATCTATATATATGATCATATGACTTTTATATTTCCTTTCATTGATGTGGTGAATTACACTGATTTGTGTATGTTGAGCCATCCTTTATCTCTAGGGTCATGATGTATGAGCCTTTAAATGTATTGTACAAAGTTTTAGCAAGCCACATGCAACAAGATTTTTGGATTAGTTTTCATCAAGGATAATGGTATCTAGAATCTTTTTTTTTTTTTTTTTTAATGATGTCCTTGGCTGCTTTTAGTGTCTGGGTAATGTTGGCCTCATAAAATGTATTTGGAAGTGTTTGACAAAGATAGCTTGAAGGTTTATTAGAATCAACTAGTGAAACCATTTGGCTCGGTGCTTATTTTTAGGGAGACTTTTGATTACTATTTGAATTTGCTTGTGATTGCTCTGTACAGGTTTCCTATTTCTCCCTGATTGGCTTGTATAGTTGTGTGATTCTAAGAATTTATCCAATTAACTGGCAGATAGATGGTCATAATAAACCCTTTGTATTTCTGTGAGTAGCTGTTCTAACTTCTTTCATTTCTGAATCTGTTTATAAAGATTTGTCAATTTTATGTTTTCAAAGTACTAGATTTTTGGCTTCGTTGATCTTTTGCGTTGTCTTTTAATTTCTATTAAGTTTAGTCAGCTCTAATTTGTATATTGACTTCTTTTGGCTTTTTGTTTCATTTGTTCTTTTTCTAGTTTCTTGAGGTTTAAGATTAGGTTGTTTGAGATTTGTTTTGTGATGTAGGCCTATATTGCTATGATTGCCTTGTTGACTATTCAGTAGCATGTTATTTGATTTCCATATATTTAGAATTTTTCTAGCTCTCTTTTGTGGTTAATTTCCAGTTTTATACCATTATGATTGGAGGAAAAAATCATTTCAATCTCCATAAATTGATAAATACTTTTTTTGTGTCCAAACAGATGGTCTCTACTTGAGAATATTCCACGTGCATTTGAAAATGAAGAATATTCTCCCTTTTTTGAATGTTCTGTAAATGTTTATTAAACTCAAATGGCCTAATTCATAATTTAATAAGGCTGCTGTGTCCTTGTTAATTTTCTGTCTGGTTGATCTGTTTGTTGATATAAGTGGGATGTTAAAGTCCCTGACTATTAGTGTATTGCTGACAGTGTCTCCTTAGGTCTATTTGTAATTGCTTTAGATCGTTTGATGTTTCTTCATTTGGTTCATATATGAATAGTATGTTTTCTTCATGAATTGACCTCTTAATTATTAATAACATTCCTGCTTCTTGTTGCTTTCATTAGCTGGATGTATATTTTACTTGATATAAGTAAAGCTGCCATTGCCTAATTAAGATCACTCTAAGTTTGCAAGATTGTCTTCTAACCTTTTACTTTGAGCCTATATTTGTCTTTAGAATTTAATAGGTCTCCTCTAGAAAGTAGAAAGTTGGATTTTATTTTTTAAATTTGTAATGAGATAATGCTGGTTTACATCATTGTTCATATTTAAGAAGTATAGGTTGCTGCACATGGCACTGATTTATCTTTTAATGATTGTTGCATAGTATTCCAGTGTGTCTGAGTATAAAAGAATGTATATGTATATATGTATCTCATATCTTCTTGATCCACTCCACTGGTTGGGGGCACTTAGGTTGTTTCTGGAGTTCGGCTATTGTAAATTGGGTACAATGAACAAAGGAGTATGTTTCCCTTTGGGTAGATAACTGGAAGTGGAATTACTGAGTCATATGGCAGATACATTTTTTTCTTTTTTTTTTTTAAGATTTATTTATACATACAGCTGGGGTACAGGCCAGAGGTGTGGAGTGGCGAGAGGCTTCACCAGAGACAGAGTGGGGAGCAGAACAGGCAGATCAGAAATACACTGCTGAGGAGAGCAGCGGGCAAGGCAGGAGAGATCTGCCGCACCATGTGGGATTCTCCCCGGCTGGGCGTCGAACTCGCATCGCTGCTGCCGACAGCTTCACAGTGCAGCGCTTAACCGCTGCGCCACCAGGGAGGCCCGGCAGATACATTTTTAATACTGAGAAACTTCCAGTTTTTCATAAGGGATGGACCAGTGTACATTTCCAGGGTTCTTTTTTCTCCACATCCTCACCAACACTTGTGTCTGGTCTATTTGACGTGGGCCATTATTCTAGGAGTGAGCTAGTATCTCACTGTGGTCAAAATCATTTGCATTTTCTGGACAGTATGTGATAATGAACATTCTTTTTCATATGCTTATTGGCCCTCTGTATGTCTTCTTTGGAGAAGTGCCTATGTAGTAGCTCTTAGGCACATTTTTAAATGGGGTTATTTTCTTTTGAGTTGTATGAATTCTATTTTAGATCTTTAATATCAGCCCCTTGTCAAATGTATGGTGTGCAAGTATTTTCTCCCATTCACTTTCCTAGCTAGTATAGATGAATACGTGAAGGTATCACTGAAGTTTAAGTTTCCCTATGTTTTCTTCTATGAGTCTTAAGGTTTCAGGTCTCACATCCAAATGTTTTTACCCATTTTGAGTTGATTTTTATGTATGGTAACAGATAGTGGTCTAATTCTTTTGCATGTGACTAGTCCCTTGATAGATGTATATTACTGGCTCTGTCAATATAGATTAGCTGCCATATAGACGTGGGTCCTATTACTGGAGTCTTAATTAATTTGGTTTGTGTGTGGTTTTGTTCCAGTACTGTGCTATTTTAATTATTATAGCCTTATATTCTAGGTTGAAGTCTGGAAGTATGATACTGCCATTCTTCCTCTCTTTTGGTCAGGATTGCTTTGACTCTTTGGGGTTCCATGTGGATTTTTAATAAGTTTGTTCCATTTCTTTGAAGACTGCCAGTGAAATTTTGATAGAGATTGCACTGAATGTGTATATTGCTTTGGGTAGGAGGTTTCCTTCCCCAAACAAGGAAAGATCTCAGCTATTTCTTCAAATAAGATTTCCTCTTCCTCTCCTCTTTTTAGAATCCCTGTGATACAAATGTTGTTACTCTCATGTTATCCCATAAGACTCTTAACCTATATGTATTTTCTTTTTTCCCTTTTATTGGTCTCTTTGGGTACTTTCCAATACCCTGTCTTCCAGGTCTGATGCTGTCTGCTGTTTCATCTTGTCCCCTTAATGTATTTTGTTTATAAAAGAACGCAAGAACTGAACTAATCTGCTTGAAAATTGTCCCTTGTTTTCTTTGTTGTACATCTACTTCTAATTTCAGTGAGCATCGTTGAGGCTGTTTATTTAATTCTGTTGCAACAGGATTTTTACCCCAGGATTTTGCCTTGCTCCATCATTTGGGGTATATTCTTCTGTCTCATTTGGTTTGTACTCTGGGTTTATGTCTATGAGGCAAAATAACTTTTTTATCCCTGGTGAATTGGTATTAGAATTGAAGGTTACAGAATATAGGCTATGGTATTGGCCCAGGGTGATGAATTTTGTTGTCTTAAAGCCCTTACTTGACTGGAACTCAATCTACAGGGTGGGAGTTGGGGAGGTGAGAAGTACAGAGGTTGGTGCAGGAAAGCACAGTCTACCTGGGAACTGTGGCTGCTTGAGCCAAAGAAGGAGGGGTCTGCAACCACAGTCAGTTCATCGGCAGAGCTTTTTCTGCAAGCTGAACCTGAAATCCTTCAACTGTAGCCTGGTTTGATCTGCAAGATCAGAGAGTGCGAGAACACTCTTGCTGCCCTAGAGGAGCAGAGAAGAGCAAAACGGTAAGGGGGCTTTGGGCTCAGACTGCAGACAAGTGCTGTGGACGATGCAGCCCCAGTAGCAGCAAAGGCAGCCTAGGTGTGGGGTGTTTTGTGAGAATTGGCTATGAAAAACTCCAACGGGGGACTATGGTGATGGCTCCACAGATGAACAGGTGGTGGGTAACCTATGGGGAACACACAATAATGTAAAAGATATGAATAACAAAAATAAAATATTTATTAAAAAAAAAAAAAAAAACTCCAACAGAGCTGTGACCATGGATGTACCAAACAAGTTCTGCAAAGGCTTGGGTTCCAGTAGTGGAAATAACCGACTGGAAATTTCAAGAGTCACTGATGGCAGAGGAGTGGGCTCCTTAATTAATTTCAATCACTGTGATATTTATTGTGCCAACACAATAGAGGCTAGTGAAGATGCCCATTAACTCTACATTCACAGGGAAATTGTCCCTCCTTTTTAATTCTCCAGCTGAGAATTAAATTTCAACAAACGTAAATCCTTCAGTTAGCTCTGTGCACCTTTCATTGATCTTGTCTCTTTGTGCTCAGCCTGGGGCCTCTGCTCCCAAGAGCCCAATTTGCTTTCCAAAGGAAAACCCCAGATGGGAATACATTGTCCCAAGAGCATTCTGGTTTGACTCAGGCTTTTCCACCCTTTTTAGTGGTTTCTATTACTTTTCCTTATGGAGACATTGAACCTCTGTTCTTTTCAAAGAAAGTGGCTCCTCTAAAAATGTAGGTTTATTGTGGTAAAGGAAGTCTAGGATTTTGCTAGTTTGCCATCTCTAATCCAATATGTATTTTAGGATATTTAGTAGCACTGCTGGTCTTTATCAACTGAAATGTCCTCTGGGGGGCAAAATTGCACCTTGTTGAGAAATACTGCTCTAAAGACAGAGTTCTTCATCTTCAGTAGGCATTTTTAAAAAATAAAAACATTAAGAAATGTAAAATTTCTTGAAATTCAATAGGAGTTATTTCTACTTTCAAACACCACAAAATCATGGCAAATGACTAGCTTTCGTGCTAAGCAGACATTGTATACTTCTTAGGAACGTTAATATTGACAATGCAAATAAGTACTATTTTGCACAAATTAAGAAGTAGAAAACTGAGGTGATATGACAATGCAAGAATTTAATTGCCCATAAGATGGAACTCCATGTGCTCTGGAGATATTGAAAACTATACAGACAGAGTAAACTCAATACCAACTTTTTATGTCGGGGAAAGACAAGATGATTGGTTAGGGGATTGTGCCCTCATTTTCATATCTCCATCTCAGGCTATTAATATCCCAGGCTGACTGCTAACTCTTCATATTTGCATTTAAATGGAACATAAAAGTCTGACATAGGTGGCTTACTGCAAACAATCTTATTTTTTAGCCTTTCAGTATTTTGATGCTGTTGTTCATGAACTAGTTAAGGAAAATGGAATCTACTTTGTTATAAAGTTAATACCCCTTCTAGAGAGGCAATTGCTCTACTTTTATAGGACCACTGTCTCATCTGTGTATAAGGTCAGTGTTGAGCTTAATGAGCTACAGTTTCTGTAAGCACCAAGCTCCTTGTGGAAGCCAGTCACAGCTCTACAAGTGAATTTACTCTATGTACATAGATTCATGAAAACATAAAATATTTTATGCCATTCAAGTCATAGAGACTTGTATTAATAAAGGAAACAAAGTTTTACGACTTTGAGATTATTTTCAAATGACATATGACTAAAAAAAGAGCCAAGAGTCAGGATAGCTTGGGGAACTGTATTATGTTATTACAATTTTCTGAAGTGCTAAATGAAATGTCACTACCTTTGAGGATTTAGCCAGAGCAAACTTAGAGTCCCAGCACACTTTACCAAAATGCCCTCTCTGACTACACAGAGAGGGTACCACTATAGCAAGAGACTATAGAGATCACTGTTTTCCAGAACACCATGTTCATGCTCTTGTTACATGAGTCAACACAATACTTCTGAAATATGATGAAAGAATTATCATTGTTGGACCTAAGTCCCTAGCTTATTGGCAATTCCAAGATTTTTATATGTTAGCGGTTAGTTGGAAATGTCTGAAAATGGGTCTGTGGAATTACCTTAAAGCAGGGAGGGTTTGCTTAGCAAATACACTTGGGATTACAGAGGTTGAAAGTATTTTTGGGTGGCTTAGTAGAGGAGCTGATAGGAGGAGGTTAATACTCCTATCATTTCTACCAACAAATGATGTCATGACCTTCCGCTGTCCTGGATATATAAGCATATATGAAGTAATTTATCCTTGTCATCAGTAACAAGATCAATTAAATTAATTGAAATTAATGCAACTTAGTATAATACTGAGGATCTGATATGAGAATGTCAGCTGAAATTTATAAGACATTATAAAACAGATTATCTCATGCACACACTTAGAACACAACCTTTTAGTCTCAGTGATTGAAGACAAATGGGAACTCTTAAGTATTTCATAATTCTCAATACCCAAAGACAGAAACATAAGCAAGATGACAATCCATTCAAGAATTGTTCTACTGTGACATGGATGGAACCAGAAGGGATCATGCTCAGTGAAGTAACCCAGAAGGAAAGAGAAAAATATCGAATGGTTTCATTTAAAACAGGGATATAGGGGAACCAAATATGAGAGAGACACCCAGAGAGGGAAGGAGAGAACAGGGGCTCAAAATGGGGTAGAAAAGGGCACAAGGGACCACGGTGATGGGTTGCCCAAGGGGAAAACAAAATGTTAAAGATAAAAATAACAATTTAAAAAAAAAAGAATTGTTCTATACCTCATAGGGGTCCAAAAGCTTAGAGAGCAACCAAATTAAAGAGTTACCACATTCCAATATGTCTAACTCTAATAGTGCCACATGGCCTGTTTTCACTTCTTCATTTTCAATCAAGAAATAGTTCCAGAACCAGCTGAATGTCTCAGGGTCAACAAAAATAGACCTGACCCTGACTTCACATCTCTCCTTTAGACAAAAAGTGCTCAGCAAAAAGCATACCAATTCATAAAAAAACGCAACCATAGTAAATGCTCATCTATATAGGGGACATGAGTCCAATCAGAAGGATTCCCTAAAGAAATAATGGTTAACTAGAAAGGAAAGGAGGGACAGACTAGCTGATGTCTTGTGCAGAACAAATGAATGGAAGGTGATGTGTTTCAGGCTGTTTAGGGCCAAACAAGTAGGGACAGCATGGGAAGATTTGGGGTGAACTAGCTTAGAAGAGTGCATTTCATAAAAATGATGGTAGTCATTGCATGGAGAAATGACGGGGAGGAAACAAGCGTGGCAGCAATTCAGTAGTCTACAGTAGACACAAATGTGAACTTGACGGGGGGGGGGGTTGTAATTCAATGAGACAGAATCATGGGAGGATCTGGAAGTAACAATTTTAAGGATAAAAGAATGAACTGGGTAAACAAATGGAGCCCCTTCAGAAACAGGAAGAATTGAAAAGAGGACCAGTTGGAGAGGAAACTGTTGCCTTATAAAACTTGAATTCGTCTTCAACCATTAAATCTCCTTGCAGGCAGTAAGGATCCCCATCTTAATCATTTTTATGTGGATTCTTACCATTCTGGTTTGATATGTTAGTCTATCATCTCTAAAGCCTTTAAGTTGAGCTCATGAAGGAGCTGAAATGATTTAGTGGTCCCACCCAAAATAACAAGTTCACCCACCAGGTCATTGCTCTGAAAAGCTGTCTTCCCAGCATCACCCTTTATATCATAACTTACAAAGACCAGTCATAGGATGGCACTGCCCAAGCAGGATTGTCAATATAATGTTCTCTTGATGGCAGGATAAAATCAATAAGGTGCTCAAATTCTGATAGTTGTCTTTTGTCTATACTTGCCTTTGTAGTTTTGACTTTATTGCCACTGCTACAGGACCAACCTGAGTAATCTGGCAACACTTTACAATCCTCTCCTTCCAAACAAGGGTTCATGTGACACCACCACTTCTGAATCACGATGGAAGCTGAAAAACAAAGGCCAAATGAGACTTGAGTCATCAATAATTCTTCCAGATGTGAACATAAAGCTCAATACAGATTAGTACACTGACTTCAAAGATAGGTTAAGAATTATTTCACCATATATGAATTTAAAGAATCCAAGCAGCTGTACTTCATAAAATGTTTTGTGGAAGCCCTGCCTGGATTTGAATCTGCCTGTGCTAATTTTTTTTAAGGACCTTGAACTACATGTTTAATTCATTCTGTTTCTTAATCTATAAAATAGGGATAAAAATATAACCTGACCCCAGGACGTCAAAAGGATAAAATGAATACATGTGGCTGATTTGAGTCAGTGTTCTCAGAAAATCTTAGCTATTACAAATGGCCCCTAAGCTTCTGTGGTTTGACTTATAATTTCTTGACATTATAATGATTCCAAAGCAACTTCCATTCAATAAAAACCATACTTTGAATTTTGACCTTTGCTGAGCTACTGATGTGCAATATAAATCCTCTTCTGTGATGCTGGGTGGTAGCAGCTACCAGCCAGCCAGGCTATCCTAAGTGTAAACCACCATTCTGTTTTTCATTTTCAGCACAGTATTCAATAAAATACATGAAGTAGGCTTTGTAATTAGATGATATGCCCAACTGCACATATTCTGAGCCCGTTTAAGGTAGGTTAGGCATATTAAATGAACTTTCAAATTATGCTATCATGTACTCCATGATAGGTTGAAGATCTGTTTTGTAGTCATCATTTTTTGTTAGAGGTAAGAATGGTGGTAAACATTTCTATTGCATCCAGCAGGTGATGAGTAACCCCTTGGAAGTCAATTACTCAATGCCAAATGAAGAGGGGGAGGACCTGGCCCTCTCTCAGAAATCTGACTACTTAGCTCACCTATGCACTCCTGTCCTCCTTCCCATCCCTGAAGCAGTTCATCAATAAATGCCTTTGTATTTTAAGCCCACTAAGCAAAAACCAGCATTCCAGTTCTCTGGACTTGGAGGCAGATGAAGAAGTGGAGGAAATACCATCAACTCGCCTGGTGAGTACTATTGATTCTTCAAGCTAAAGTCAATCAATGGGCTGGTATAGGACAGAGCTCCATGGTTGGAGGATATAGCTTAGCTCTTTTTTTTTTTCTGAAATAGCAACAGTTTGATAGAATACATTCCAAAAAGAAACTTAAATGTCAAGTTCAAGCAAATCTCTATAAATGGTAATAGCTACTTTTTGAGTACTGAAGATCCTGCTAATAACCATCTTCTTTGCATTCCCTAAATTCAATCTTATTAAAGCCTTGAGGTTAAACATTACTATTTGCCTATATTTTATAGACAAGAGAAAACTAAGGCATTCAGTAACTGACCCAAAGACAGTTTGAAAACAGTCATGGGGCAGGCATTTGGATGGAGGCGGTCCAATGTTAGGGTCCACACTTTAACCCTAATATATACACCTTCTTCCCTAAACCAGCGATCTCTCATAGAAACAACTCCTTAGATGGAAACAGCAACAAAACTTGCTGACTTTCTGAACAACACAAATCCGTGCATTTCAAACTCTCCTCCTGTCAGGCAAATGCAACGTGGCATGATGAAGACACAGGATGGTTTCATTATTGGCCGACCAGACACTGTGCCTTCTCTGCGTGGAGCCACTGTTCCCAATTCTAGTCTAACACTGAACTACTGTCTGATTACTTCCATCAAAACCAACAGTACTTGAGTGAGACAGATTTGTGATCTAGGTTAACCATTTACTATTTAAATTAGAAGGTGCTAACCCTGAGAAAGGAGTATAGCCCAATGGGTGACTGGTCAGAGACCGTCACTGAACATGAGTGGAGGGACACATTAGGGCCAAGGCTGAGAGGTCCATTTTTTTTTCAATCCCAAATACCACAACAAGCTCACGTTAAAATGGTATAGAGTTTTGAAAAGGACTCATCTACTTTTCCTCCTTTGATTGTCCAACAGCCTTTAAAAGCAGGGAGCCAGATGATTCCAGAAATAAAAAAGTTTTCCCAAAAAATTAGTGAAGTGAGGGAAGATGAATTACAATCTAGATTTTTGTCTTTATCCAGGAGGCTTTAAAACAAATCACAATTTACAGTGCTACTGTCATGAGTGCTGGGCAGTCCGTGGCTTTCTGAACACCATGGGTTGGTCCCAAGTGGTTATAGAGATAAATAAGAGATTCCAGCCCTTCTTAAAAAATACCATCTGCAGGTTTGGAAAAGTTATATAGATGTTGACAAGGTTTAGTTATATTTACACAGAGTTAAAACTGAATCTAAAATGCTGTCTTTTAATCTTTAAAACTGTTCTTTTGATAAACTATCTTCTATTCACAGTGGGAGCTGAAGGCCTCTGAGAGGTATCAGCCCTGCATGGAAAATTCAAAAGAAACTTGGCAGATGGTGAGTCGTCTGTCCAAGTTAAGGCAGAGGGACAGTGAATGGCATTTCTGAGTCAGTAGAGAGAAGTGGGGGGGTCAGCAAGAAAACACTGGAACTAAGTTGAGGAGAGTAAATGGGAAGCAATTTGAGGGGCTCTCTAGGCCAATTCAAGATTAGACTTGATTCTCTATGGAGTAGGGAGCCATGGAAGGTTTCTGAGCAAGACAGTATGTAATGACTCAGGGAAACTTCTGTGCCTAAAATAACTGACCTATCACAAGATGAAAAGATTGGGGACAGAAATGAGCCTAAATGCAGACCAAGTGAGGTAAGAAATCTGGAAATAAATAAATTCCCTGCAAAGGAAATAGAATGAATTAGATTGTCTCAACTTCAGAGAAATGCCAGGACTTTCTAAATGGATTCTTAAGAACCCAAGATAGTTCAAATGCTGAAACCCAGAAAAGCAGCTTGGAAGGCAAATGATGGATTCAGCATATAAAAATATAACCCTTAGCTTAAGGACTTTAATTGTATACTCTTCCTTTTTTATTTATAAATTAAGCTCTTATGAAATTGTTTTAATGGGAAGATGCATAATGCTTTTGTAAAGACAGCTTCTCAATGGGCTCCTGAGAAGAGCAAGCTGCCTTGGAATTTAAAATATTTGCAAAAAATCATTTTCCTCTTACAGAATACACAGATTGAGGTGCCCCTGTAAGTAGATACTTTACCTCCGTAGCATCAGAGCTACCAGAGGAACCAAAATATAAATTCCAAATTCTTTTGCGTGAAGATTGGCTTAGGTAAGGGCTTGAGCTGAAAGTCTGTATATAAGGTAACTGAGCAGCCAGAAGGTTTAACCTGAGCTCATAGCTACACTAAAGGAGACAAAGGACCCCGAAGTAGGATTCCACAATATCGTCCCACTTATCTGAGCCTTGCTGCCCCAGGAGAGAGTGTGTAGGAGGCGTGGATTTTTCCCTGTTACAAAAACATACCTTAAATGAGAAAGTGTAGTGCCACTGCTGTTTTTAAAACAAAGTTCTTTTAAAAGCCCCATACCTTCCTGGCTTATGAAAACACAAAATCTGCCAACCTGCAATGAATTTCCAGTTTTATGTAGAAAGGGAGAAAAAAGAAAGACAGCGAAGTCTCGGTTTGGTTTAGCAGCTGGTACTTTCTATGTTTCCTAGGTGAAAATTTAAAATGACTAATTAGCTATTTTGCTTCTGATACATTTTCTTTACTCTGTGGAAGAAAGTAGGTTGAATTTCTTTCTACCCCTTGTCAAAAATAAGTATCACTCCATTCAAGGAAACACAATATGTATTTGTGTAGCTACTTAAATAAGCCCGTCCTTTGAATAAGACTACAGGCTCACATTTCAAGATTTGGTCTCTGTTTTTTTTGGAAAAAAAAAAAAAAAGATTTATGCATAGGATATCTGGCATGTAGGCCAGAGGTGTGGGGGAGCAGTGGGCGAGACAGGAGAGGTCTGCTACGCCATATGTGGGTCAGCAACCTGGCCAGGGATTGCACCTAGGCCATAGCGATGGTAGCACTGATTGGTACTCTTATTTGTTGATTTAATTGCGTTTCTGAAAAAGGGGTGTTTGTGCACTGAAACTATGGACAGAAGAGTAAAATCACATCTTCCCAGACCATGTCACCTAGAAAATTGAAATGGTCACAGAATATGGATTTGATGTTTAGTCAGTGTGCTCTTATCACCGATATTTCAAGATGTTCACCCTGTTCTTTAAAAACTAAGCCATTCATTAACTTTTACATAGGTAAATGGAAAGCCTTGCTAATTTGTATTTCTTGCTGTTTCAAAACAGAAGGCCATTCTAGCCTGAAACAGGACTAAAGCCCTTACAAAGCAATCTTTTTACCTGTTCACACATTCCACAAATAGTAACGTATAGTATTCCACAGAATACTGAGAGGGTGGTGGATGAAGAGATGTACACTGATTTTTTTGTGATCTACCTTATTCCTCTAGCTAAATGCTATCTCATGCAGGAATATCCAACAGCGTGGGGACCTCTAAAGCAGGGTTTCTGGGCCTCAGCAGTGTTGACATTTTGGGCACTGTAAGGTATTTAGCAGTACCCCTGACTTTTACCTGTTATAGGACACCAAGCTCTGCTAGCAGAAAAACAAAGCGTCTGCAGCCCCTGTCAAATGTCTCCAAAAGGGCAAAAAGCACTACATAACCCAAGAATATGGAATAGGAGTACTCAATCCAAAATGAGAGTGCTAGCTCATTAGACCGAATCAAAACTTCAGCTTGCAAAAATAATCCTAATTCATGGCAACCGCCCTGCCACCTCTATGCCCCAACTTTCTTTCTCCTTCCACGGGGCTCACCATGAAACCTATGCTGACATTCTCCTGGAAGGTAAGAATTAAATCCTAAAATTTGTTTGGTCTAAGGCCTTTGCTTACCTCTGCAACTTTGTCTTCCAGGGTCTCCCAGCCAGGAGGAGCCACTCCCAGGCTTGCCCCTCTCGTCTTCAGATGCTGCGTGCTGCTGCACTCCTTACTCCCTCCTGCCTGGTAATGGGGTCAGACCCATTTACTTCTTTGACCCATTTTCTCGGCTCTTATAAAGTCTGTCGTCTGTCTTTGCTAGTAAAGTGGGGGTTCCCTGAAAACAGGACTTGAGTGTAATTACTGCCCTTACCCCAAGGGACATGCCAGACACAAAGGTGCTCAATTAAACTTGATGAATGAAACAACCTATGCTAGGTACTTGTCTCTCACCCAGCAGCCATAGAGGAAATCTCAGGAGGCTGCTTTTTCTTTTAGGTGGCAAGAGAACACACCGAGGAAACCTGATGAAGAGACATCTAAAAGAGCGTCTGTGCCCCACCACACCGTCCACAAAGCCAAGAACTCTGTCTGCAGGACAAATGGTATTCCTTGTCCTTAACTAAGCAAATCATGACATTCCAGAAAAGTAGAAGAAACCTGGGGACCTTCAGAAGAAAAAATAGGATTTTACAAAGTATCTGACTCCCATTCCTAAGCTTTTACCTTATTAATCTTTTGAAAGCATTTGCTTTAACAAAATATTCATTGTACTACACATTTATCTCATTTTATCATAAAACTACTCAACATTATGTTTATAGAGCTGCATTTTGATAAATGCATAGAATACAGTTCCCACCACAAAATAGCCTAATATGCTAGTGGAAAATTCAAAAGGAAGAATGCTTGCCAGCTAAAAAGTTGTCTGTTTTAGAACCCAAGTAACCCAGCCTCAAAGAACTAATTCCCCATGCCTCCTCTCAAACCCTAAATGTGTATTAAAGACACATTTAAGAATTCAGGGGGATTTCATAAATTATAACAAAGCCTGAGGGAGAAAAACAGCTAAATTTTCCCTCTGTTTAACCAATGCATAAAGATATTCCAATTTCTATTCCAACATCTTCCAGCCTTTGTTTTAATTTAAATGTAAATTCAAGTGAATTTTATATTTTAGATTCTCTCTATTCTTGTTGACAAATAAGAGGAACATATTAACAGACTAGGTCTTCCCACATGCCAATTAATAGCATGAAGCTGCATAATTATTATGGGATAAAGATTAAGTAGGTAAAGCTAAAAGCCCTAATGGAAACATACTCAGATAAGGAAGAGCAAATCACTGGGATTTGAAAACATACATCTTAACTAGAGACGAAAAGACAACTTCTATTCCTCCTCAGTGATATTTATACATATTATATTTACACCGATTGTTTGCTAGGCAAGGTTAGGTGCAGGGGATACAAATATGAAGACACAACCCAATCCCATCTTTGAGTTTTGGTATTCTCTGGCCATCAATGTAGCATCAAAGTTACATAAGGTTTATCCTGCACTATCAAATACAGTTGTTTCTAATGACAAGCTATTTAAATTCACACTAGTCTCAAATGCCACATTTGACTAGTGGCTACCCCATAATACTGAATATATGTAACAATATTGAGAAAGAACATCCGCATCACTGCAGAAAGTTCTACTGTATAAAACTTTGCTCAAATGATTAAGCAGCTAGTCTCCATCACTTACGGATTCTAAGAGGCAAGCATCAGTTAACCTATGAGTATGTTTGGCAACAGACACAGCCAGAATGCCCTTTAGTAGAGGAGTGGCTAAATAAATGCCCTGACCATACAATGGAATGATATGGCGTGATTACAAATAAATAAATAAAAACAAGTTAGAAAAATGTGTTAAGACCTTCACAACCTGATAGGCCGGATTAAGGAATATCCAATGTTGGTGTCACTAATACGTGGACTATAAAGTAACAGGGTCCAATAAAGATGAGCTGAGAAACTAATCCTTGATAGCTGACTACAAAACTGAGAAACCCTAAGAAAGCTGCATGATGGAGTATGGTTGAGTTGGTGGATGTACTGTGGTAATAATACCTGATGGGGGTACCCCAATGGTAGCACAGTTAAAAATTAGAAAATGTATATACAAGGTGATACCTTTTGTGTAAAACACCCAATCACACTGAACTTGTATTTTCTACAGACCTATCTTAAATACACAGAAAAATAAGAACAGACATACTTATGCCTAGGGTGATAGCCAAAGGGAATTTTGCACTGTTTAAACCAACTTAGTTTAGTGTAAGAAATTAGTATTTCTGATGCTAACAGTAATTGCTTTTATATATCTAGATATATATCATATTAAAAAGCAATTATTGTTAGCATCAGAAATATTAATTTCTAATACTAATATCTACATATCTAGATATCTAGATAGATATAGATATAAAGTGACATGTCACAGAACCAAGGCTTAATTGGTTTCAGCTCTCTCAAAAATGGAATCTTAAGCTGAGTAGGATCACCTGATCAGCACGAGTGAGGTAATCTGCCTGAGACCCTGTCATTCCAAAGGAAAATAACCTTGTAATAACCAACCCCCGCCTTTTTTTTGCCTAAATTCCTTGTCCCCGCTCCCTTCTACATAAGAAAGTCTTTCATTTTGTACTGATCATCAGAGCTCTTTTCTCTCTGCTAGATTAGCAATTGCCTGATTTGATCAAATTTTGCTCAAATAAACTTAAAAATTTTAAATATGACTCAGTTTATCTTTTAACACTGAGTACTTTCCGGGTACTGATAAAAGTGCTTGAGTTGTAAAACATTATTTTATTTATGTAAGACCGAAAATATTCTATGTTAAACTATAAATCTAGGTCATAATTCAAAACTTCTTGTAGAAAAACTTTAAATACTACAGAAGCTAACAGTTATTACCTTTAGAAAAAAATGTGTGATTAACAAAGATCAATCATTTATGCAGCATCACTGGGGACAGAGTTAAATAAAAAGCCCAGTTTCTGTCCTCAGGCAACTTACAGACTAACGAAGTTGTCATTCAAGTTTTTACAACAAAATGGGCTGCATGCCATGATGAACTGGGAAATAGAAGAATAGGAGATTGGCAGGGTGAGTGAAAATTAAGTAGAAAAAAAAGGTTGTTGCAGCGAGGAGGGCAATGATTTAGGCAGAGTATATAGATAAACAGCAGCAGAGATGAAAGGGAAGGACTCCCATTTGGCTGGGACTGAAGAAATAAATGAGACCGAGTCAGATTATGCAGGATTTCATAAGCTGTGGCAAAGAATGTGGATTTTATATTTAAGACAACGGGAGGACATTGAAGCGTGGTCTTATGTATGGGAGTGACACGATAGTTCTGTTTTTGTACAAGGATCATTTTGAGTACCAGGTTAAAAAAAAAAAGAGGTATTAACTTGGTAAAACGTGGTGTTGGTCCCTAGACTGTGGAGGTAACAATGGGGTTGAGAACAGTGCACTGGCCACGAGCCGGGAGACAGGCTGGGACGGACTGTGATTCAGCTGAAGGAGAAAATGTACTAAACTGTCCCAGCTGGGGGAATAGGAACTGAGTACATTTCCTTTAAATGCCTGTCTTTAATGTTAAAGATTTTCTTCTTCTTTTATAGGTCCACAATCTTTTATCTATAATCCCAAATCTAAAAAGCTTTAGAAATGGAAGGGATTCCTATCAAATAGCAGCAAAACCTGACTTGAATTAACATGAGGTTCTTCATTTTGCCTTATCTCATGCTGCATGAATATTTAGGTATTTCACTGTAGAAACAGTGTTACCTGTGATTTTGGGATACAAATGGAGAAGATATCAGTCAGATAATAATTGATATATACACTGTTATTTTTATAAAACCTGATAAAATTTGACTTCAGCAACATATTTGGCCCCCAGAGTTTCTAATGAGGAACTGTACATGGGAAATTTTCTACTTTCAGGCTGAAAAAAGAAGCCTGAGAACCAAGTTGTTGAGATGATGCTGATACACAGCACTGAAAACATTAATCTCTGTTTGGTAGGGGATATAGGGTGTGGGGAAGTCGATTATTGTTGTGCAAGAAGATCTGGAGTTAACAGAGTGAGTGAGTGAGAGAGAGAGAGAGAGTGTGTGTGTGTGTGTATGTTAACCGCTGACCTTTAGACATGCATCAGATCAGATTGGTGTTCATTTTCAGGGAGGTTTTCTCACCACAGTAGAGAAACTGCTACAAGGCTAACCTCATGTCCCTGTTCCCCTGGGGACTGAAACTTGTTTCTAACAAGGTACCTGCTGGAAGGAGTCAGGGACTTCAAAAGGAATCAATCCCAGGCCCTCACCTACACCCTTCACAGTCACTCATTTTTTAGAAGTTTAACTACTGGCACAGTACTCCACTAGATGTAGAGACAATGTATGTATGATATGTGATCCCCAAGAAGATGCTTCACAAATGCCTATGAAAGTAATATGCTAAATATGAAGAGAACATTAGTCTGTAACATTAAACATGAGGTGAGAAAACTAGGCTATTTTTCTTTGAGTAGAGGATTTGACAGCAAGTGAAATAGCCTGTCCAGGGAAACAACTGATTTGATGGGAGAAATTGGAGAGACAATTGGACACGGAGGAATTAAAGCACTTCTTCCGGATTGTCTAGGACGGGAAAATCCCCATTGCTGCATCTTCAGTGACATCATTAATAACTGACCTGTATTTATCAAGAAATTTGGGGAGTTTTAGAATGTTCACTTTGGAAATGATCCTGTCTTTGAATCAGTGGCCATTGAGTTGCAGAGACAGTCAAGTCAGGGAGATTCCATGTAGTGTAAGACCCTTTCTCGATATTGGAGAAACTGACCAAAAAGGTACTACCTTCAACACAAGAAGGCTGAGCCCGAGTGGTTCCGGCCACCTGTCCCGGGAAGCAGGAACACTTGACCGTCTGCGATCGCTCTTCTATGCGGTTCTTGTTACAGCACCTGTGCACAGCGACCACCTCACAGGTCCCTTGCTTGATTTGGTGGTGACCTGGCAGGTAGAGAGGAAGAAAGGCAGATCCACTGCTGTTAGGAGAAAACAAAACCAACCGGAACATGAACAATTCCATGTCTACATTTTCTAACTTCCTGAACTATGAATCTTTGTAATTATTTATTTTTATGTAATTTCAAATTTATATCAAGGAAGCCAGAATAGTGACAAAAACTTCTATGGAAATGTGGTAGACAGAAATTTGGCCGCCAGGACCTTTGAGCCATGGTTAAAACCTGTGATTCTGTAAATGTAATTAAGATAATTGATAGATTGATTTTAAGTGAGAGAACAAGCATCCTTTGTTATGCAGGCGGAGGCTGATGTGATCACTTCCGCCCTTAAGCTTGGAGATGAAGAAGGGGATGGCCAAGAGAATTAAAGCACGAGGAGGACTCTAAGCAGCATCACTGGCTTGAAGATGGAGGGGCCAAAGTAAAAGAAATGGAGACCTCAAGCCTGCGGCACGAGAGGTGAGTAGTAACCAACCTCTGAGGAAGTGTGAACTTAGTCCCCTACGTTACAGCACTGTAAACCAATGGTGCCTCAGTAAAGCAAAAAATAAAAATAAAAACTTTTCAATAAAAATGTCTGTGTTAAGCACATACTGTAGCTTCTCCAGATCCGGCATATCTAGTGTATGATAAGAATCAAAAGGGTTGTTGTTGATGGGGGATGGAGAGTGGATATAAAGGGCCAAGAGAGGATAGTCTGGGTGATGGATGTTTTCCATATCTTGACTGGCTACATGGATGATGTATTTGTTAAAAGATTGAACTGTACACCTAAGACCTGTACATTTCACTCAATAAGTTTTACTGTTTAAGGATGAAAAGAGAGCTTTGTATAATTGTAATATCATTTGTCCAAGTTTCAGTTGCACATCTTTCTACCATGCAATGACTTCTTACTGGCTCTAGTCATATTTACAACATTGCAAAATTGAAGGGAAAAATAAGCCTACAACCTCAAGAACCTCAATTCTGCCAACAGCTTGAATAGCTTGGAAGGGGCTCCTGCCTCCAAACAGGAACTCAGTCCTGCTGACACCTTGGTTTAAATCCAGTGGTGAGATCCTGAGAAAAGAAAGTGGTCACACCGTGCCCCAGACTTTTGTGGTAATTTGTCACACAGCAATAGTAAATACAAGACCGCCCACCCAGAGCCACTCTTTGTTAATCTAACCTGTAGCCCCATTTGCTTTATCATCTATACTTTCACCTAGTTTTCTGAACTATTTGAGAATAAGCTGCACACATGATACTCTTTACCCCTAAATACTCTTTAGGGTGTATTCCTGAAACAAAGACATTCTCTTACACCATTATACAAATAAGTTTATATGGATACAATGCTGTTATATAACCTACAATCTATATTTGTTTTGTTAATTATCCCAATATCATCCTTTACAGCATTTTCCACCTGCTTACAATTGAACAAAGGCACCAGCAATACATTTCATTGTCATGTCTCTTCAGCCTACTCTAAATATCAGTTTGCTTTTGTCTGCTGTTTGCTCTTTATTAGTCAGGTCATGCATTTTTAGCAGAATACCCCAGAATAAATACTACATTCTCAGTGCATCGGGTAGGAGGAATATAATGTCCACCTGCCCCATTATTGGTTGTTACCTTTAATCACATGTTTAAAGTGGCGTCTGCCAAGTTCGCCATTTGTACTGTTTTTCCCCTTGAAATTGTTAAGAATTTTTTTTTTATTTATACATACAAGTTGGGGTACAGGCCAGAGGCGTGGGGCGGCGAGAGGGTTCACCAGAGACAGAGCGGGGAGCAGAACAGGCAGATCAGAAATACACTGCTGAGGGGAGCAGCGGGCAAGGCAGGAGAGGTCTGCCGCGCCATGTGGGATTCTCCCCGGCCGGGCATCGAACTCGCATCACCGCTGCCAACAGCTCCACAGCGCAGCACTTAACCACTGCACCACCGGGGAGGCCCGAAATTGTTAAGAATTTTAAAAGAAGATATACTGAGACTATGTAAATAGCCTAGTCTCAAACATTTACCTGTTATTTTGAGCATTCATTAATGATTTCTCCTAATCAATTATAAATGTTTGACAGTTGAGAAACTGATTCTATATTAATATTGAAATTGTCTCAAATGTAGGCAGAAGGAAACCTTCAAACTAGCAGATGTATCACTTTGACATATCCCCATTCTTTTTTGAGATCTTACTAATATTTAGGCTCAGAAGATGTGCTAGATGTACTTTGTAGTTCCCCTGCTGTCATCATTCTTCTCCAAGGAGTACTGATTATTTCTAGTGGGCATCAGATTTAGAAAACAAGACCTTGGCAGACAGATTTACTCATTGCCAGAGGGATTAATTTGGGGCCTTCTCACTGGAAAGATCTAGGGAGAGAGAGAGGATGAGGGAGGGCTCTCAGGCACGTGTGCCTCTGTGTGTGTGTGTGTGTGTACAGCATGAATTCACACTGATATCTCCAATTCCAGCCCAGCTCAATTCTATCTCCCATCACCAACAATGAGAAACCTGATTTCCATAGTCCTAAAACAAAGTAACTTAAGTTTAATTTATACTGGAATCTGGCTTATCAGTTAGGAGGCTTTTGTTATAATAGAACTTGATCTGAGCTAATTTAATACAAAAAGAATTTATTGGAAGATAATCAAGAGGGTACAGAAACAAGGGAGAATTTAGCTGACAATAAGTGGAACACTCTCAGGACTGGCCCTGAGTGAATCAGTCTGTGATTCTGTCATTCCGCTCAAGGTCACATCAGCTGTGCCAGTCAACCTCTAAGATGGTCCCTAATCATCCCTGCATCCTAGTATCCACACTTTTGTGCAGTCCCTTCTCTCAGAGTACCGGGATTTGTCATTACAACCAATTGCACACAGAAGGGATGGTATGTCACTTCTAAGATTAAGTGGCCACTCTCCGTTCCTCCACTCACTCACTCTCGGTGAATAATGGCATGAGCAGCCCTACAGCCAAGTCTAGGTGACAAAGAACTGAAGTCTCCTGCCCACAGCCCCATAAAC
Source organism: Scalopus aquaticus (assembly GCA_004024925.1). Classification (NCBI taxonomy): domain Eukaryota; kingdom Metazoa; phylum Chordata; class Mammalia; order Eulipotyphla; family Talpidae; genus Scalopus; species Scalopus aquaticus. Next base: position 109,707 of record PVIJ01001847.1, read on the forward strand.
CAGTGTGTAAGCAGACGCCCTTCCAGGTCAGGCGAGGACTGGTCTGTGTAACAACAGCATACAGCAGCAGAAGTGATGGGGTCTCACTTCAACCAATAGGATAGAAGAGACTGTTTCCACGTCACTCACTCAAAGGGAAACCACATTGCCTGCAGCTTTATAGAGCAGCCCTCGTGTCCAGAGACAGATGTCTCCTGCCACTGGTTACATGAGTTCAGATGTGACTTCTTCAACTCCAGTCCCATCTTCACAGACAGCAACCCCAGCCAACAGCTTAATTTCTTTCCCACAAGAGACCCTGAGGCAGGACTAGCAGTTAAAACACATGGGATTCCTGCTGTCAGAGGCTTGTGGGCAATAAAATATAATGACTGATTTAAGTTTCTAAGATTTGGGATCATTTGTCACACAGCAATTGATAATTAACATATCAATGCTGGCTATACTAGAGTGGAAAGACTTCCTTTAGTATGATAAAAACAATGTAAACAAGACTGAGACAATATTTAGGAATTATTAATGAAAGACCACCTTTTTGAGCACCCTCCTTTCAGATCATCTATTTACATATAAATTGTTCTGTGAATTATAAGCAATCTCTTCTACTCATTAAAACAGTCTTCCCCAAAGATTCACATGGGTTAATTCTTTGCTTGGATTCTGTGGTTTGCTGCATATACTTCAAAAACAACAAAACTAGTTTAGAAGTATTTTAAAATTCACACTTTTAACCTATGGCTGACCTGCCACAAAATAATTTCTATATTATTCTGAATTTTTTCTCTTTCTTGTCACCATCTTAAATGTTGGAGAAAGCAAAATTTATTGACAAGAACAAATACTAAGGCAAAATTCTTTTTTAAAATGCATGAAGGCAGAGCCAGTAAACAGAGATTCAAACTATGAACACCAAAATTTGTATCTACTACACAAGGAAGCATAAAAATCAAAGAGATGATTAAAACTGTAAACCTAAGTAGTCACAAAAGAATGTTGATATTCCATAGGTAGTTGTATAACTGGGTTCCCACAGTCTGGGTACCTCAGGGCAAGGCAGTTTTCTGTGGGGTTTGGAGGGTGAGCTGAGGAATACCAGTCTCAGCCCACTGGCTGAGAATGTTGCCCCTCCCACAGCCCCAGCCAGACCAACTGCAGTCATGGCTCCCTGGAGCCCAGGCTAGGCCTTTCCCCCTTTTAGATCTAGTTCCAGGATTCAAAAATGGACCAATCAGGTACAAGCTAAATTGAACAATCAAGTTGAAGCTTACTTTATTATTTGGATTGAAACTGAAAGATGAGCTGATTGGTGCTAAATGGTCCAATCAGATGCTTAGGATTGAAAACAGTCCACTCAGGCTTGTAGGGTGGGGCACCCTGAAAGGGATATAAAGCAGATCAAGAGCCAGCTTGATTCATTCTGCTCCTCCTCCAAAGAGAGGAGGATCATCAGACCACCTTCAAAGAAGAAATCTTCAGTCAGCCTCCAAAAAGAGAAGACACATTAATCAGACCACCTTCAAAAAGAAAGATTCTGTTTCCAGCCTCTGAAGATAGAGACATATCAAGCAATCAACCTCTGTGGGATTCACCTGAACTCTGCAGACTTCATAGATCTTTGTAGTCCTTCTAGACCTTCATAGACTTCATAGATTTCTAGACGTCTACAGCTCATAGACTCTTACAGAGACTTGGATGTTTCAACTGCCTCCAGCCCTGCCTCTGACATTGCCTGCAAGGAGCACTGTCGGCTTGGCTCAGCATCTCAAAGGGCTGACCACTGCCTCTGGTTCTCCGGCACCACCTCCTGGTGCTACTGAGTCTGTCCTGCCTGGTCCAGCATTCAACCCAGCCTTCAGAATGCTGCTGTGGGCTGCTGCAGTATCATCCAATCTTCCACAGGCAGCCTTTATTTGGGACTTCTGGATGCTATGGACACTATCTGGGGTGAGACAGCTAGCAAATAGTGGCCTTAGAAATGCTCTCCTTTCCCCTATGTCCTGTTTGTTAAATAAAACCTATTGCTGTTGGACCCTGAGACTGAGTGATCGTGCAGTTGTGCACGTGGGTGAGAACCTACTGACAGTGACCTATCCCCGACCCTGGTCAGTGTCCCTTAGCACCCATTGAGCCTTGTCTGAGCACTCTTTTAAGAGTCTTGGGCTCTTTTTTTTTTTTTTTTTTTACTGTTTCAACACTATTTCAATTGCAAATAATTATAAAAAATAATTACAATATCATGTTGGTAAAATTGCATGGAGATTTAATATTGAGTAAGCGGAAAACTAAAGACCGGAGAGTTGGTAGACAGATTCTTTGTTTCCAATTTCAGATAAGCACTTACAAGTCAAATAGTCCTTGATAGCTAATAACTTGCCCTGTCCGAGTCTAGGGTGAAATCATCCACAGTTCTCTCTGTGACAGTGTTCCTGGCGGGCCGTCATCTCAGTTGGCTCAGGGTGGCTTAAACAACAGATGTTTGTATCTCTCACAGTTTTGGAGGCTGAAGTCCAAGATCAAGGTGCTGGCCAATTCAGTTCCTGATAAGAACACTCCCCCTGGCTCGCAGGCACCACCTCTCACGGTGGAGACACAGCATTCTGGGTTTCTTCCTGTCTCTGTTTTCTAAGTATGTCAGCCCCACCCTGATGACCTCATTTAACCTCTATCACTTCACAGACCCTGTGAAATGCAGTCACAATTCAGTTAAAGCTTCAACATATGAATTTGGGGGTGGAGACACACAAATAGTCAATCCTAACAGCCATCATGCCTTAAAAAATTGAATTTTAAATGACTCTAGGTAGTCTATAATGAGGGCAACTCTAAATCTAATTAAGAAATAGAAAAACTAAGAACAGTCGCGGAATGATTTGGACATTTACTAATAATACCGTTTTCTTACAGTTTTGTTGCTATTAAGATAATCATCCATAAATTCAAATGGATCTTTTTTCCTTATTCAAACTTGTCTCTAAAAAAATCAGCTTGCCCAGTCTAAGATTCTGTTCATTTATATAGTACTGACTATTGTATTTCACTGATCTTAAGATATGTATTTTTTTCAACTTTTAGTATATAAAGCAGTGTAACAATGGATAGCATCTTACCATTATAATTGGCATTGCTTTTCTTAGAAATACACAAAATAACGGTGTATCTCACAACTGACAGCATCTTAGATTTGATAACATATGGTAGGCTGCAGAAACTGTTCTAAATTCTCACAAATATTATCCTGCGTAATCTTACAAAAGTGTTATGATGTAGATTCTGTTTTAATCCTATTTTATGTTTAACAAAATGTACAAAAATTAATTTGCCCAAGGTCATACAACTAGAAATTGGAAAGAGATGAGATTTCAACATATGCAATATCGCCACGCTCTTCACATAGGAGAAAAGGCAGTGATTGTAGTAGCTAATATCTCACCAAGTAAAGCCAAAATGGCATCTGAACCTCAACAAGACGCAAGACGTGGCTCAGCTTCCACTGGAAACACTATCTACTGATAACAGAGCCCATGGGGCTCCAAATAAACAGTCTTTTGAGAAATCTGTGTACTGTTGGCACTGGACTGTGATCTTTGAATAAGGATGTAACTTGCTTCCTTACAATCTACTGGCACAGTGGACAGGTACTCAGTAACAGCAGCATAACATTGCCCAAAGCATGATGGCAGAAGACAAGGATCCAGTCAAGTATAGGCTGTGCAAAGAAAGGAATCCCTGAATTTGTTTAAGCAGCTTGTGTTATAACATTGTGTAAAGCAGGGTTGTCCATATACATATAGGAAGCACATATACACATAAAGAAATATAAGGAATTGGCTCATGTAATTATGGAGGTTGTCAATTCCCAAGATCGGCAGGGTGAGTCTTCAACTTGTGGACTCAGGAAAGCCATTTGTTCAGTTACAGTGAGCTTTAAGGTCTGAGACGCAAGAGAGTTGGCAGCACTATTTCAGACCAACAGCCATTAGGTTCAAAGACCCAGCAAAAGTAAATGTGTGGTCAACTCCAAAAGCAGGAAAACACTGATAACCCAGAGGCTAGGCAGGGAGAATCCTCTCTTACTCAGGGGAAATCAGCATTTTTTATCTACTTAGGTCTTCCCACATTAGGACAGCAATCTGCTTAACTCAACTTATCAATTCAAGGTTAATCTCACCCAAAACTCTAACAGAAGCATCCAGAATTATGTTGATCAAATATATGAGCACCTCATAGCCCAATGCAGAAAACACAAAAAACCAAAAAAGGTAAACTGGAGGCAAGGATGGAGCTGTAAGGCTTGATGCTAAGCAAAATAAGTCAGAAGGAAAAAAATATTAGAGGGTTTCACATGTATGTGGCCTATAAACAAAGGGCTAAACAAAAGCAAACTTTGAAAGCTGACCATAGATATGCCGCACCAGGAGGGGAGAGTAAGGGTACAGGAAAGGAGAAGGGCTAAGGGGGTGGGGGGCGGGTGGGTGAGAGTACAAGGGAATACGGTGATGGGCTATGGGTGCTTTGATGGTGGGAGAACTACAGTGACCAGACCTGAGGGGAGAAATCATATTGTCCAAAAATTAACAGCAATGTAAGAAAAAAGCACTACATTTAAACATTTTTAAAATAAAATCAAGCATCATACTATGTAGTAGAATGTCACTACATGGGAAGAAAGAAAGAAAACTAAAAGCAAAAAGAAATGAGTAGGTTTTGTGGTAAAGTTAGTTCTCTATAGAGGAACAGGAGGAGGTGTGCCTTGTTTGATAAGCTCAGTTCCCAAGTGTGGCCATTGCAGTTAAATTCACTTGAAACAAAGATGCATTTTCCCGCTTAAATAGCACATCATTATGGTTGGGGATTATGGTAGAGCTCACGTGGAGATAAGATAGAGGTAGCTAATCAGAGGTGCTGATGCTCTTTGGTGAGACTGGCCAAAGAGAATATGGAACATATTGCCTGCTAATTCTCATCAGCTTGTCATTTCCCTTCCAGCCCTGTCTGGGTAGGTAGATAGGAGGGTCTTCATTTCTATTTATTCAGCCAATTCTTACACACCGCGTTCTCTGTGTCAGCCACTATTCTCAATGCTCTTGGAGAAATATTTTGTAAGTGAGAAAATGTAAAACTATTCCAGGAATTTTTTCCACACTTTTAAACTTGCACTTGGGTTGCACACTTAAAATACTGACAGGACTGTAAAATGTATAATATCTGGCTCCTTGTTCACCAGAATAGTTAACAAAGACACCACTAAAAGCCTTAGGCTAATCCTTGCAACTCAATTGATTGCTTTGGAATTGCCGTAGAGGATGGATTAACTTTATCTGGAAAATAAATAGCTTAAATGTCTTTTTTTCCTATTAAATATACTTTTTTAAAAAATTGTAAACAACCTGGGAAATTACTCATTTGCCCTAGTGCAGGCAGGGTCTTTCCACTATAAAAAATATAAAATACAAACCACATTTACAATAGAAGTTCTTCAGATGAAACTATTTGAAAGCCAATAGACAGAAGGTACTAAGTTAGGGTGACTTTCTTCATGCTATTATTTCTCTTGAATCTTTTCCCTTTAGGTCAAATCCTTTCCCCCGTCCTCCTCCTACTCAGCACTTGAAAATGCACCTTGAAAGGGAAGTCTCATAGTGCAGTGATCTTCTTGAAAGCATTTATTTGTGATTTCCTCTGTGGCATTCTGAGCTGGGCCCTCCCTGGGAGCAGAACAGAGGCAAGAAAGGGCAGCCAAGATGACTTCCTGAAATGAATACAAAGAATGGGGTATGGCTAGTCACTGCCGGGGGCAAAGTGCCTAGTATTTCAAGTTGCATTTCCATGACAAGTCTCAACTTTCTTCCACTATCCCTGCCCCAATATGGCTTCCCATCAATCAGGGAGACATTACAGTAATGAAGACTGCGGTAGCCATGAGATCACCCCAGTGGACAACCTTGAGAACTTAGTTGTGGAGACAATATTATCTACTAATGCCAGGCCCCCTGCTGGGGTTGAGGGTAGAGCAATAGACAAGAGACATATCTGTGGTCTCCACAAGTAGAGACACCAAATGGGAATACCTCACAGTTCTCCTAAGGAGGAAGTGGACTTCCTACCTGCTGATGACAAAGGAGTGTGAGCACTGGACATGGAATTAGTATGGCCGAGTTGGAATTCCACCTTCCAGACCTGGACAATTCCACTGAGCCCCTCAATCTCATTTTTCTCATATATAAGTAGTTATACTACATATACATATTCTCATAAAATATGTTATTTACCTCACTTGACAGTTATGAAACCTAAATTAAGGTGCTTCATAAGCACAGTAGGTATTGAATAAATGACTTGGTTTCTGTCTGCATATTTATCCCATAAATAGCCATTGATACTTTACTATGTGCCAGACACAGGGAATTAAAACAGTCCCAACAAAATCTTCCTTGAAGACTTTTCATATTTGAGAGATAAGAGAGAGACAAAGCAGGGAAGAGGTGACTGAAAATAGGAAGGCCTAAGAAATTACCATCTGAGTAAGAAATTAAAGCAGGTGAGGAAACCAGCCTGGCAGATATCTGAGGGGAAGAGGTCAGTTTAACTGGAGCTATGTGAGAGAAGGGAAGATTAGTAGGGGATGATGCCAGAAGGTAATGGAGGGTGAATAAGCAGATTACACAGACTGTTGAGTTACTGGGGGATAGGGGTGTTGTACCTTTACTCAAAATGGGATGGAAATCTGGAAATTTTGAGCTCAGAATGACCTGATCTAACACATATTTTTAAAGGATTTTCTGTGATCAGAAGAAACTAAAGAGAGGCAAGGATGGATGCAGGGTCCATGTCACAGAGATGCAGGGAGAGGAAATGGTAGCTTGGACAAAGGTAGTGGCAGTGGAGGTGACACTGTGGATCTATTTAGTAGGTGGAGGTGAAAGGATTTGTTGAGGGGTTGTGAGAAATTTAAGATGGGAAAGGAAGAGAGAGGTCAGTGCTGACTCCAGAGTTGGTGCCTTGAACAACTGAGAGTGAGACTGTCATTTAAACCAGGGAAAACTGGGAATGTGGCTAAGTTTTCGATGCCAATTAACTAACTGCGGAAGGTTAAGGGGGTAGTTAGACATTGGAGTTCAGGAGAGAAGTCTAATTTTAAGATGACCATCTGCTCATCACTGGCATATGTGAGTGATATTTAAAGCCATGAAGCTGGACAAAAATCCCCAAAGGAATAATTGTAGCTGGAGGATAAAGACAAGGATCATTCCAATGTTATGATTTTGGGAGAGGAGGAGTGACCAGTGATCTAAAAATGAGAACTAATAGTGAATGTGTGGCGCTCTGGAAGCCTAAAGGAAAACTATATCAAGGATTAGGGAGGAATCATGTTAATGTTGCTGCAATTTTTTGGGTAAGATGATACCAATGATTGTGGCAATATTAAGGTGACTGGTGGCTTAAGGAAAGTGTCAGGAGAAGAACTGAGATGATTCATGATTGGAACAGGATTCTGAAGGAACAGAGAAATAAGAGGAAATAATTATAGCTGGAAACTGTGCTGCTAAGGGGAGGGAAGAAGTGAGAATGTAACAGGATATATAGGTATTAGCAAATTTAAGAAGTGAGAAATTACAACATACATGTATACTGATGGGGGGAAATCTTACACGAAGGGAAGACTTCCTGTAGAGCTGTCTGAATAAATAGGAGATAGGAGGAAATGGGCAGAGCATAAATGGAGAGGCAGGCCAGTTCATTTAAAATCTTCTTCCCAATTCTCTGTATATTACTCTATGGGGGATGGTTTATTCAGGAGATGTGATTCTTGCAATGTGAGCATTCATTAAAATCATCAGAATAAAAAAATATGCCTAGCCATGCAAAAAACTACTCCCCACTCAACAGCAGGACTGTCTCATCAAGCCTGTCAGTCTTTCAGTGACAGCCCAAAACATCCTGAGATGCAAATATTACAAAAGATGAAGATTTCATAAAGTCAATGAAAGACATATTGGAGCGCTGCATGAATCACTCAAGGCCATGTATTGAGAACTTGACAGATAAAGGTCAACAATGGAAGAGGAGAAATTCAACAGGAAAAGCTGTTCAAAACAGTGATTACAGTAGCAAATGGCTCTGCAGAAGCCCTTGGGAAAATTGGTGAAGCTCCTGAATGCTTTTGTAGACATTTATGTTCATGTGACAAAAAGCAATGATAAAAGGATGTATTTTGCTATATTGCTGTATCTTCCTAGAAAATTCATGCAGTGAAATTCAGAGTTATATCCCAGCTATCTTTTCTTTTCTCCTCAGGACCTTCCTCCAGTGTTCCCAACTTTATGGAAGGAAAATCTCCCATCTTTCTGGAATACCGTGTCTTTAAGGGGATAACAATTATTGCTTTATTATTAAACAAAAGTCTGCTGACCATGTTTTTGCCAAAACTACCATCAATTAGCAGATACATAATATCTTGAGATGATAAGCACCACAGAAAAAGTACTCATTAACAAGAATAAGAATCTTATTAAATAAAACTTGGTTTTCTGAATTCATGACATAATCATTTTATATTCATTTATATAGTGGGTGTATTTTAGGACACACATGTATAAAAGATAAAAGATACGTATCTTTTATCACATGTAAAAATAGAATGAGCTTATATATGAGTTATAGCTAAACGAGATCCATATTTACTAGAAAGATTAATATATCTATACATTATATATCTATACATTATATATATAAATATATAAACTAGAAAGAGCTACAACTTCAATTAGAATATAAAAGCTAGCTAATCAATAACACACTTTCAAATGTTGCATTAAGGTACCACTAACTTTTTTGTGGATCGAATCTCCTCATATTTCAAAAGCATTTCATCAGCTGTACAGATTGAATTGTGCCCCTTCCCAAATTTGAGGTTTGAAGCACTGATCTCCAGTATGACTATGTTTGGAGACAGGGTCTTTACATGGCAAGTAAGGCTAAATGAGGTGTTAAGGGCAGGGCCTAATTCGATAGATTAGTGTCCTCACAAGGAGAGGAAGACAGTGAGCGTCTTCTCTCCAGGTACACACAGGAAAATAATATGAGGACACAGACGCCTGGAAGCCAGGAAGAGAGCTCTCACCGGAACCGAATTTGTTGACACCCTGATTTTAGACTTCCAGCCCTCATGACTGTGAGAAAGTAAATTTCCTTTGTTTAAACCACGCAGGGTATGGTATTTTGTCATGGCAGCCCAAGATGATGAACACTCTGTCACTTATTAAATCTAGCTCCATAAGCTGGAGAAAGGTGGAGCGCTCCGCGTCAAAGGGGAGCACTGTCACACTGGAAACAAGACTGCGCAAAGCAAATCTTCTGACGTCACTTGTATTTCTGGAAAGGTCTCTCTCCGTGTGTACACCTATATGTGCCTGTGCACAGACTGACTCTGTAATAAAGGCTGTGTCATCACAGAGCACGGGGAAATGGTGACTTCCAGACAGGATCTTTGTCCTCAAATACTGGTAGTTGGGACCCAGCCTGCCTCAGTTTATGGCAGCATATATTGTATAACATCAGATCGTCCTGAAGAATGGTCTTAATCTGGGGAAATATAAGGAGTTTGCCACTTTAAAAGAAGTAGATAGGCAGATACATAATCAGTTCTAATATGGTAGGATGTGGTAAATCTAGTAAGGGATATAAAGATTTTCTCTATACTTTTCTTTCTGTCCTTCTTTATACTGAAAAACTGTCAACTAAGAAGTTGGCGAGGGGGCTAAACTCTTACAAGAAATAACCAGAAGGACTTATAGAGGTAAGACCCTAAGATCCTGTTTGAAAAAAAATAGTCTTGTCTCCTCTCCACTTTCAACAAGTGGATTCACTTCTCTTTGCATTTCCATATCTGCAAAACAAAAAACCCTCAGGGGTTTGATGTGAGGCTAAATGGTAATATAAATAAAGTGCTGAGAATGTTCTTGGCGTATAGGAAGGGTTCAGTAAGTATTAGAGATAGTAATGACAGTAAGCACAATCATAACTGGTACTGATATATTATTATTACAGACTAACCAACCATTAAACTGAGAAGATCTAAGAAGAAATGCAAACGGCTGGATTCATTGGTTTAAAATTATACTTCTCAGAATAAGGAAAAATTAAATGCTTTTAAGAGTTAAAAAGAAATTATCATTACAGTGGTCCTGTGTCACAGATGATATTCATTGAATGTGAGATTTGAGATAGACAGCAACCTCTATTTTAATTTTTTTTCCCAACCTGGCACATGAATCCTTTTATACATATATCCACAAATATTCATCCAATGTCTTTTATAGCAAAATCTTTTTTTTATTTTTATGTAGGAAAACTGGGGTATAAGCCAGAGGTATGGGGAGTGAAAGGATGCCCCAGAGACAGAGTGGGAAGCAGCATAGGCGGATCTACTGAAATACAATGCTAAGGGGAGCAGTGGGGGAGACAGGAGAGGTCTGCTGCACCATATGTGGGTCAGCTCCCTGGTTGGGGATCTAACTCAGGCCATAGCAGTGATAGTGCACTGAGACTTAACCCTGAAGCTACCAGGGGGTTCCCCATCCAATGCCTCTTAACCCTGAACTCTCCCATCAGAAGCTGGTAGATGCTAAATGTAGGCCTGACTCCCAAACCTGTTCACTGGGCTATACTAGGTGCTCCAGTTCCTGTTTGGCTTCTGAGTTTACTGTTACCCAATACTTTTAAACTCAGGAGGTTTCAAACTCAGGAGAACGACAGGGGGATAGGAATTCAAAGAGTCTCCCACATTCAGTCCATCAGAGTCTCCTTTTCTTCTGAAAGGGGAACATAACTGCAGAGACAGAGATTGCAAAAACTCTCTGGTTTTGGAGGTAACTGATGATGCAGAGAAGTGACATTAAGCTTCACTGGTACCTCCTTTCTCAGTTCGTCATCTCCCCCCTTTCCTGGCATTCTACAAAAGCAGGGGACAGCTAAGTGTAAAGCTTATCAAAAGAAAAAGAAGTGAAATTGCTATGTTCAAAGAACCTATTACAAAACCATATATATAGCAAAGTTAAAAGAAAGCCAAATGAAGAGTTAAAAGATAAAAAATAAACAGAAAGGCTGTTTTAGTGCCTCTAAGTCCCCTTTCATTATCTCCATTTGCGATTTCAATATTTCATACACAGCTGGGATAGATTTTTCTTCTAAATTTGTGTGCAAAACCATGTCAGTGGACAAAAACAAATCTATGTCCGTATAATGTGGAACTTGTAACGTTTCCATTTGTGCATTGAAAATATAAAAATATTTATGTATTTTTAACATTTTCCCTTAGGAAATTTTATTTTTCTTTTTTAGTAAAACAGATTCCAGGAATAAACGGCATAGTTTGTTGGGTTTTTTTTAATCATAGACCAAACAATATTTTCAGTGTTATTTACTCTCCATCTTATAAATAATATTTTTGTTGACGCATTATACATGCCATCGCTTATCTAAGCCCAGATACAAAACATCAGATCAACACCCTGACATGCACCAGGACCTCTTCTTCACGGTTCTTAGCTGAGCCAGTGTCCACAGATTTTCTGACTAAATTCCAGTTAGAGAGGGTAAAATACCCACCTGTGTCGATCATCTCTCTATCCTACGACCCAACTAAAACTGTAGAAAAAGGAGAGGGAACATCCATACTCCCAAAAGAACACCCCGGAAGTGGACATATCAGCAACTGAGGTACTTTTAATAGTGTCTGGAATATGGATCGGGGCAAAGGAGGTACCAGTCTTCTGACTGAGACAGGCAGAAGTGAAGGAAGAGGGTCATTCACTTCCAACGGCCTCAACAGGTGTTCAAGCCACAGGGCTGAATTGGAATGCCTGGCTGCTGACCACTAGACTCGAAACACAGTCATCTGGTCACCAACTTCTACCCACATTCAAGAGTCCTCTCTTCCATGAGGAACACTTAGAGAAAGGCTCCAATGTGGAAAAGACTAAAATAAACACATAGAGAAAAAAAAGAAGAGAGTTAATGCCAGGAACAGATAATGACCTAAGAGTACTAATAGTAGTAGTAGTGTGACTTCTAAAGAAAAGGAGAAGGAACAGGGGCCTCCCTGGTCCCTGAAAGGTTAAGTCTCAGTGCTATCACCACTGCAGCTTAAGTTTGATAATCCACATGTGACACAGCAGACCTCTCCTGTTTCGCCCACTGCTCCCCTCAGCAGTGTACTTCAGTATATTAACCTGTTCTGCTCCCCACTCTTGTCTCTGGTGAATCCTCTCACCATCCCCCGAACCTCTGGCCTACACGCCAGTTCTTCTATGCAATAAAAAAAATAACTAATTATTTATTAAAAAAGAGAAAAGGAGAAGGAACAGATGATTAACACTATGTTCAGATATTCAAAGTGTTTCTTAGTATTTTATAAATGTATAATATATAATAATATATATTCTTATTAGTTATATATAGTTATATATATAATCACACAAAGTATATTTTTTTCATTAAATCTTTCACAGTAGGTAAGGGAATGGAATAAGACAAAGCTTCATAAGGTCATCCATCAGATATTAAAAAAATTCAAATCCAACTATTCTGATACACAAAATGCTATGATTAAAAAACTAATCTGACAATTAAAAAGTACACTTGAGAACTTTTTAATAGCTGAAATCAATAATTCTCCTAAAGAATGCTTCTCAGAAAATCTTTTTTTAAAAACTAATTTAAAGAAAGGTATGACAGCAAACAGGAAATACTGAGCAATACAATTCAGATTGCCCAATATCTTATTCTAGAGATGGCGAATGACAATGAAAGGCATGCTGCAATCAAAGAAATAATATATGTCCAAGATCAGAAGGACTTGAATACAGTTAGTGCCCAGAAACACAGAATGACTTACAGACCTCCATCAAGGCACATGCTCATGAAATTTAAACTTCTTGGAATAACAGCAATCAAAGCAAAAACAGACATCTCTGGGTAAGAGCTTTGAGAAGCCAGGAGCGGCCAGGAGGGTGGAATAAACACATGTGGAAAGGAATAATAGGACAATGTATTAGACATTTCAACCTAATACTATTTGCTAAAATACCAATGCAATCATGTTTTCAAATTCTAAAGGAAAAAGCTTTGTCCAAAGTGTGAGACAAAAAATATTTCTGACATTGTCTCAAAATTTTTATTTTCATGAACTCAATTATTATGGAATTTATTGGAGGACATGTAGCAAAATAAGGTAGTAAAGTTATAAAGAAACATGGGAAAACAAGGAATTCAATCCAAAGGCTGCTGAAACAAAGCCTCAGGGTCAAAGTTTCATTTGAACAGAAAGGAATCTAGAATGGAGATTTCTGCAACAAAAGGATATGGTATATGATGCATAAACTACACATTGAGACGTGCAAACAAACAGAGTAGTTAGTACCAGCACAACTGTCCAAGGAAGGAAAGGTATTCAATATCATAAAATACAAAAGCGATAAATCAATAAATTACAATACATGTATATTGTTTACAAATATGTTAGCAGAAAATCTAAGATATGAAAAAAGAAAACAGTAATTATAGCCAAAAACTGGGTCTTGGGAAATAGAAAAGTACAGCAGTTGATTTTCAAGAATATACCAGTATTACCTGAAATATTTTAAACTCCTAGCCAGTCAAATGATTTCTAAAACCTTAGTAATTTACATTCATAGCTAAGTTCTTACATACACATGTATATATGTGTATACACTTACACATGTATATACACACATCATACACACATAAGAGTCAGCTCCCTGGTAACTATGTCTGAATATCTGTACATTTTCAATTTTTAGTGGTTTTCTGTAATGCCAAAGTTATTTTCCAGTAAAAAAATTCTATCTTTACATGCCGCATTTTTCAGATTTAAGCAGTCACACGCTCACATACACACACAATTCCTTACAAGAATGCTGGATAAAAGTTTTTGTTAAAATACCTAACACAAAATTAGAATTCTTACTGTGTCCTAGTAATATTCAATTGACTGAACAATCTTTTCCTGAGCACCAGCTCTTAGAAGATCCATGAGGTCAGGGCACAGAACTCTCCTATTCATGACTGGATCTCTGTTCTAAGGAATGAGGAAGTTCTCCTTGAATATCAGGTGCCTTTGAAGTGCCTTTTACTCCTTGATTAAAAGGGGTGACTCATTTTAATCCTCTTTTTCACACATGATTTACTCACACTAATACTAGAAGACCACTGCCACATGGGAGCTGCACCAGTGACTTGAGCTAGCAGTAACTTTATATCATGAAGTCTCCCCTGAATGAGATTCTGTTCTCATGCGCTAGACTAGCCAGGGAGGCAGACTCGTTTAAAAAAAAAAAAATTAAAAGTCCAAACACGATCCTATTCAAATGCCAAACCTTTGCTATCCTGGATTATGATGTTAGTTCATTTTGGTGTTTCTGTTTTGTTTGCTTTTAATAAAACTCTTGGGAAAAGCACTTTGCCAAAAATGCCTCTCTCATCAAAACATGATAGCTTTAAGAAGGATGCTCAATAAACAGGGGTAAAAAAAAAATAGGGTACCAGTAGGGCTTATGCACTTTTAAAATTGTAAAAATAGGGAAACTTGTGACCAATCAGGACAGGTTGGTTTAAAATAGCCAGAGACAAAAACACTAATCCAAAAGGATACATGCACCCGCATGTTTATTGCAGCACTGTTTACAATAGCTAAGGTATGGAAACAACCCAGATGCCCAAAAATAGATGATTGGATCAAGAATATGTGGTACATATACACAATGGAATACTATTCAGCATTCAAAAAAGACAAACACATGCAATTCGCAGCAACATGGATGGACCTAGAGGGGATCATGATCAGTGAAATAAGCCAGAAAGAAAGAGGAAATTATCGAATGGTTTCACTTATAACACGAATATAGGGGAGCCAAATTAGAAAGCGACATTCAGCAGGGAAGGAGGGGAGGGGGAGGGCTCAAGAGGGGGGAAGAGGGGAGCACGGAGGACTATGGTGATGGCTCCACAGGTGAACAGGTGGTGGGTAACTTATGGGGAACACACAATAATGTAAAAGATATGAATAACAAAAATTAATATCTATTAAAAATAAATTTTAAAAAATTAAAAAAAAAATAGCCAGAGAAACATCTAGCACATGTACCACTGCTGATAATAGTGATTATTTCTGAGAAATGAGACTAAGGGAGAGACTTTTTGTAATAAGCAAGAACTGATTTCACAATTAGGGAAAATAAAAAGCAATTATAAAATGGATGTAAATAAAGCAGAAGTTCTCTTAACCAATATTCTGTGTTAGAATACTAAAACAGCAGTTTCAAACAAGAATATGCCCTAGAAATACACAAAGACTTTCCAGTTGGTATACCTACAGACAGCTTTACAGAAACCAACTTCCAGAGTATTCTCCATACATTTTTCTTTACCTAAATATATAAGGTTGTACCTATGATGAAAGCACACACTGACACCTGCGCTTCAGACCTACCTCACCTTTTCCCAATTTATAGAGAAAGAATAACCTTGTGCAATCCTTATCTCATGATGGGACTAGGAGTAAACATTTCTGGATTAACAGCAACTAAAAGGAGAATCTGAAATTTAGTGCCATTGAAAGTCCTATCCCCAACATTCATCATTAACAGATGAAATTCCAGTAAAATTTTACCAAAGAGGAAGAATAAATATCAATTAAAAGTGGGATATAAGACCTGAAATCACAAAATAAATAAAAGAAGACAGACGATATACTCCTAGCCAGCAACTGCAAGGATGTATTTGGGATGCAACTCCAGTAGCAAGGGAAACAAAGGCAAAAATAAACAGATGGAATTATAGCAACCAAAAAGCTTTTGTATAATGAAAGAAACCACCACAAAAGCAAAAAGGCATCTCACAAACTGGGAGAAGATAAGTGCACATCACATGTGAGGAAAGGGGTTCATTTCCAACATATATAAAGACTCATATACCTCAATAACAACCAATCAAACAATTCAATCAAAAAATGGATAAAAGGGGCCTCCCTGGTGGCGCAGCAGTTGAGCGCTGCACTGTGGAGTTGTCAGCAGCTAGCGACGCAAGTTCGACGCCCAACCAGGGAGAATCCCACATGGTGCGGCAGACCTCTCCTGCCTCGCCCGCTCCTCCCCTCAGCAGTGTTTTTCTGATCTGCCTGTTCTGCTCCCCACTCTGTGGTGAACCCTCTCGCCACCCCACACCTCTGGCCTGTACCCCAGTTTGTATGTATAAATAAATAAATCTTTCAAAAAAAGTGGATAAAAGACCTAAATAGACACTTCTCCAAAGAAGATATATAGATGGCCTACAGGAACATAAAAAAAAAAAATGCTTGACAGAACTTATTTTAAAAGAAATGCAAACTAAAATACAATGAGATAACACCTCACCCTTGTGACAATGGCCCATATCAAAAGACTAAAAATTACAAAGGCTGGCGAGGATGTGGGAAAAAAGGAACACTATGCACTGTTGGTGGGAATGTAATTTTATACAGCATCAATGGAAAAAGATATAGCGTTTCCTAAAAGTATAAAAATGAAAATACAATATGATCCAGCAATACTACTTCTAGGTATTTACCCAAAAAATATGAAAATACTAATATGAAAAGATGTGTGCACGCCTATGTTCATAGCAGCATTATGCACAATAGCCAAGTCATGAGATCAATCTCAGTGCCCACCAGCAGACAACAGGATAAAGAAATTATGGAATATATACTTAATGGAATACTACTCAGCTGTTAAAAAGATGTGATTGTGTTTTGAGGACCAAATGGTTGGATTTTAAGGCGATAAGGTTAAGTGAGGTTAAGTCAGAAAATGAAATATGTTTAACTCATTTGAGGAATATAACCAAAGTAAACTGGTAAAACAAAAATAATTCTTAGACTATATGAAAAATATAGAAGTTAACAGAGGGGATAGGGGAGGGTGAGGAGGGAAGGTGGTAGGGTGCTGACACTGGAGAGTTGGTGGAGAGTAGGCATATGCACATATGAAGGGGTGAAGTTGTACTCCCAGAACTGCAGGGTTATGCAAATAAAATGACTAATCAATATAATTTGAGAAGAAAAATATATACTATAACTATGCTAACTTAAAATATTTAGAATGTTCCTTGGCCACACTGATAAATTCCTAACTAAATAATGAGTTAAATGGCGTATTTAGAATGGAAAGTAATGCAGTTGTAGTAGCAAGCTCTTAGCCAAGAAAAAAAAAATCAAATTTTAGGCACTGTTAGGATTTGTAAATATTTTAGAAGTATCCAAAACGCTTTGATTTTCTATCCCTCTGATGCCAAAACAGCCATTCAATTTATGAAATCAAAGTTGATCGAACAGTTTAGCAATGGGATGTAAGTGGAGGTAGAAAACATATGTTTAACTAGTGTTGTGAAGATTACTCAATTATTTTAGTCCCATCAAAAGAAAAAAGTCTAATATGTGGACATAAACCTATAAGTGATATCTCCTGGTATATTTTCTGCTATCTTTCCTTACTTACCTAAATTAGACACTATTAAAAATATATTCATTTTTCAAATTACCTAATTTTTACATTTGATCCTTTAAATGGGTACATCATTTCTATAGTTCAGACTGAAATATATGAATTTATTCATGACAGTAAATACAGTTCTTCAGATTTAAGGTTACATTATTGTTTCATGGATAAACAGTATCTCCTTCAGGCCATTTTGCTATCATTTGATAACTTAGACAATTAAAAGCCAGAGTAGAAATCTGCAGTTCAATATTATTAATACTTCTACATAATTTTCGTGACCCATGTCTCTACTCTGAAAATTCTTTCAAAAGTGAGCAAATCAATAGGAACCAATATAGTTTTAGAAGAAAACAGATAAATCTTCACAACTTCATGGGTCTCCCGGTGGCGCAGAGGTTAAGCACTGTGCTGTGGAGCTGTCGGCAGCAGTGATGACAGGAGTTCGACCCCCGTCAGGGAGAATCCCACATGGCGGGGCAGACCTCTCCTGCCTCACCCGCTGCTCCCTTCAGCAGTGTATTTTCGTCCATCTGGCTGTTCTGCTCCCCGCTCTGTTTCTTGGTGAACCCTCTTGCCGCCCAGCACCTCTGGCCTGTACCCCAGCTTGTATGTATAAATAAATAAATCTTTAAAAAAAAATCTTCACAACTTTGGATTTAGCAATGGATTCTTAGATATGTGTTTGATACAAAAATAACAAGCAACAAAAACAGAAATAGATTAATTGGAGTTCATCAGAAATAAAATCTTCTCATCAAAAGACACTATTTAAAAAAAACTAGAAGACCCAGACTGGGAAAAATAATTTGTAAAACATATTTCATGAATGGCTTTAATCAAGAATCGAAAATGAACTCATAAAATTCACTAAGACAAAAAAAAATAAACACTCCCTCCCTGCAAAAAACAGACATGAGATTTGAAGACACTTAAAGAAAAAATACGAACGACCAATAACCATAAGAATGTGCAACAGCAGACATAAGAGGAATGCAAATCATTAAAAACTATACTATAAACTATAATAAGATGTTGCTAGGTACTTACTGAAATGGCTGAAATCAACAGTTACAAAAGCTGGTGAGAACACACATCAACTGAACTCCACACACTGCTAGCAGCAACGCAGTAGTGTACTAAAAATATTCCCACATAATTATCAAACAACCCAGCAATCTCATTCCTAGGTATTTACCCAAGAGAAATGAAAACATATTTCCACACAAGACTTATATGTGAATGGCTATAGCAGCTATTTTATGTAAGAATCAAAAGCTAGAAACCTCCCAAACAAAGGTCCGTATCTGTGAAGGATAAGCAGACTGCAGTGTACCCATACAATGGAATACTTCTGAACCATAAAAATGAATGAATTACAAATGCACAGAACTTAAATGGATGAATCTTAAATGCACTGTGCTAACTGAAAGACGTCAGGCACTCTGTATGATTCCACTGACATGTCAATCTAGAAACAGCTAAAGGACAGAATCAGATCAGTGGTTGCCGGAGCTGGGGGAGGTAGAATGTAAATGTGCCCAAGGAAACTTCTGGGAAACTTCGGGGAACTCTTCCACAGAGGCAGCGGCTCCGAGTAATAATAGCCACTTGTTTCTCTTAGTTTCTCCTCTCCTGCTGACGAACCTTCCTGATAAAATGACTATGTCAAATGCTGTTTTACTCCTTTTTCCAGTGAAATGAAACTAACAAAAACATCTTTGAGATTCTTACTAACAGACCACCACAGAGACCTTGACAAACCAGATACCGGCCAGGAGGCCGGCCAGGTAGTGAGCCGCTCCGAAGAGGCAATCCGCATGGACTGGAGCCGGGATGCCCAGAGACCTCAAAGGAAGTGGACAACATACAACTCAGCAAAATGACATTCCTCCCTCCCCTTTAGCGAGCTTCTCCCGGACTCGGAATTTGAGAAGCTTTCTTGGGACAGGAGCCTGGTCACCTCCAAGGGTACCAGCCTCTGAATAAGCTCTTGCTTTGCTGACTCCTAGCCCTTGAGTCTTGTGTTTGGCTTGCGAGTGATGGGGAGTAGGACCTGAGTCCAGGATCAATGGAAATTTTCTGTATTTTGATTATGATGATGTACAGTTTATACATGAGCTTTTACTAAAGCTCATCAAATCATACACTTAAAAGGAGTTTTATTTCTATAAATTGTCTTAATAAACCTGGCTTTAAAAGAAACGCAGGCTGAGAGACACTGTATAATTGATTCCAAAATCCAGTAATTACATCCCCAGTAACAAAGCAAAACTAAGGCAAAGCATATAAACAAACATTAAAAAAAGGCGCTCATCTTGGAGCTTCGGTGCCAGGAGCAAAGACCAATGAGAAAGGTTTATTTACCACATCCTAGTGAGACCAACCCTAAAGGGTTAAATTGCTTTCAACCCTAAATTACAAGGGGGGAAAAAAAACCTCATCTAACTTTCTGAGACTTGGTTTTTGTTTTTGTTTTTTAACAGAGCACAGGCTGAAGTCTTATTAACTGACCCTGAGCTGAACTCCAAGACTATTTAGAAACTGAAAACCCAGACATCTGAACAGCACAAAACCCAGGACCTTGCTCTAATAACTTAACGATAAATGCCTCACAGGCAGGCAGAGCTGGTCCCGGCCCTCATCAGCACAGCAAACTGCGTAAACTGGTGCTGTCTAACTGATGCCGAGACTTCGACAGGGCACACTTTGCTAAGAGAGAAGTCTCTTCTTATTTTATGTATGAAGTGCCCTGTGACTAACCAGGGAACTTGAGCCAAATCCACATTTTTTGGTCCCTAACATACTTTTCAGCCATTTAAACTGAACTCCTTTGTTCTCAAACCTGGTCACCCAAACGTGTGCAGTAACCTCATTCCCTTTCCTAATCAGGGAGATAGTTTCTTGGAAAAGGAGTTCGGGCATTTCCCAGGGTACTGTAAGAGGTGTCCCAGTGGCTCCTGGTTCTCTGCCAGTGGTGGGACTTGCCCAGCTCCAGCACAAGCCCTGGGAGAGAGGCCCACAGCATGATGACCGAGCTCAGTGGGCAGCTCTCGGGTCAGCCTGGCGGCCTCTGACAGCAGCAGTGCCCAGTCCAGCGCCACAGCAGTCTGCGCTCTGGCCACTGGGTGAACAGCCCAGCCCCACTGCCTGGCCCCACCTGAGCAGCCAGGAGCAGTGTCTCCGTTCCACTGAGGCCCTGTGCCGCACACCTGACTGATACCGCCAGACCTCAGTGCAGCCCAGGTTGGTCACCCTGGGACAGTTTCAGTTTTGAAACCAGCACAGCATGGAAAATGGACCAATCAGGTTCAAGCTTGCACTGGTGCCATCAAGTCATGGAAATGGAGCTGGGTCTGAAAATGGACCAACCAGATTTGAAAAGCAGCACACTGGAGGGGATAGAAGCCAGGTTTCACATAGCTTCACACAGTCTCATTTGGACTCTCTCCTGGAGAGAGACCTTTGCAGACCTCTGAGACCTGATCTCCACTTCAAACTGTCACCTGACCACTGTTCCTTCCACCAGCTCTGCTTCTACATCATCCGGTGACCGGTGACCTGGCTTATGCCCAGCATCCCTGAAAGAGCTGTATGGTGGTGCCTGTTCCCCTGACACCCTCTCCAAAAGAGCCGTCTGCATCTAGCGTATGGCTGGCATCTCTCTAAAAACTGTAACACATGCCTGATTCTCACCACTGGCTGACCAACACCAATGGTCTGTGTGATCAGACTGCTACTCTGTGTCCCGCTACCTCTAAGATCTGTCTACCACTTCTGATCCTTCAGTCCACTGCCTGACCACCACTTTTGCCTCCAGTGCACATGGTACCAGCCCCTAGCGCTATTACGTCAGTGCTGTCCAGCCTGGCTTTCTTATATCTGCTGGACTGCTGCGGTGCCAACCCAGCAGCACCACCTATGATTACATCCAGCTGCAACCATGAATTTGATCATGGTCCACCCCTTACCAATGTGCCACCAGCTCCAGTCTCTCACTGAAGGGTCAGTGCTATCCTGCATGAGCAGCCTTTGGTTTAGAGTACTGGATGCTGCAGACACTACCTGGGGTTGGACAGGTGGTCATTTGTAGCCTTAGAAACGCTTTCCTTTTCAGCAATTTCCCTTTTGTTAGTGAACATTGTTGCTACACCCTGTGCCTGAGTCATGTCTTGCAGGTGCAAGCGCCTGGGTAAAGACCCCTGAACTGTGACATCCCCCCAACCTTTGCTCAATTTCATTACTTATATCTGAGGAAGGCTTTACTTTTCAGTCTCCAGCCTCAGTCCCTCCTGTTTAACTTGGGAGTGATGAATAGTCAAGCTTCAGTATCACCAGAAGCAAACAAAGGAAAAAAAGATCCTTACGATCACTGATAAAATTGTTCATTTGAAAGAAAGGGTTCGGAGATCTAAAAAGGTTGATGGATCCATTTCAGAGCTTCCCACTTAATTTTTTTTGATACCCCAGGTGACTCTAGAATTTGTAAGATAAACTTAACTTTGAAAACAATTACAACAGAGTCAGGTTGAGAGAGAGAGGGAGAGTATGGGAAATATACCAAAATAACACAAGTGGCTGTCACTAAATAACAGTTAGAGGGTCTTAAAGTTTTCTCTTTTTGCTGCATAGTTTTCCAAATTTAATCTTATAATAATCCTACTTACTCTTGGAATAAAAATTGTTTCTTAAGGTAAAATGCTAACGGTAAGTGGGGGTAAATATTTACAACAGGGTATATGGAGCTCTATTTTTCAATACATCGGTAGGATCATTGTGAATCTAAAAAAAACAAATAAATAGAGCACTGGAAATAAACAAATTTCATTTTTTTAAAGCTTTATTAATTTATGCATACAAGCTGGGTGTAGGCCAGAGGTGTGGGTTGGGGAGAGGATTCAACAGACAGAGGGGAGCAGGACAGGCAGATCAACCAAAGTACACTGCTGAAGGGAGCAGCGAGCCAGGCAGGAGAGGTCTGCTGCGCCATGTGGGAATCTCCATGGCCGGGTATCAAACCCATGCTGCAGTAGCTCTGGACAGCTTAAGAGTGCTGCGCTTAACCCGTTGCGCCACCAGGGGGCCCCAAATTTCTTATAATCATGTAAAAAGATGTGCAACCTCACTAATAATTAAAAAATGCAAATTAAAACAACTCAGACTAGTAATTAAACAACGGCACAGCTTAAAGTATTAGACCAGTTGTGAGGGAAGGTACAATCTTTCCAATAAATTGCTATATTGTGTAAATACTGTAATAAAGTATTAGGACACTTTAAGCAATACATGTCAAAAATTAAAATGTGCACAGGCGCTACCACAGCAATTTTACTTCTAAAACCTTGGTATTTGTCTAAAAACAGGCATATTTGTAATGAATACCAACGATTAGATACAAAGCTGTTAATATCAGTATTTTTTCATAATGCCCCAAAACTGGAAACAATCTAAATGTCCATCAATAGGGACCTAGTTTAACAAATTATGCTAAGTTCCCAAAAATATAGGAGGGAAATCCACACAGCATTATATCATATATGTTTAATTTCCACCTACACAAGTAAATAAATGAAGGCAACTTGCAGGACAGTATGGAGAGATTCACCTCTTGCATTAAAAAAAAGTAGACACATGTTTGAATGTACATGGAAAACTACTGGAAGAAAGTAGAAAATGGTTAACTATGGTCCAGTTCATCTCAGAAGGCAACTGTGAATACTAAATGAGAAAATACAGATTCATGAAAGTAACCTGCAAGCTTTATAGAGTGATGCATAAACTACTCAAAAGTTGGGCATTACTGCTAATCATGACTTATTATTTATTTTAGTTACAAGAAATCATTTTATGACCCAGAATTTGCAGTGGATAGATGAGGAAAATATAATTTAGGAGGAAAAGAAAAATGAGAAATGAAGGCTGAAAACATTGCTACAAGATGTATTTTAGCAGAAGGAGTCTTTTGTCTTCTTTTGCCTTTAAGGTCAGAGTAGAAAAAATAAAAAAGGTCAAGGAAAATACACAAAAGCTCTTGCAAAAGCTTCTATGTAGGTACAAATTTAATCCTATACAACAGTTTTGAGGTCCCTAAAAATGAAGCAAAAAAAAAAAAAAAACCTCACTGAAGATCTACAGGTGCCTGATAATTAAAGGAGAGTCAGCTGAGGCCAAGGTGATCCAAAGAGAAATATGTTCTTTCCATGCTGAGCGAATTTTAAACAGGTGTTTGTGGGTATCAATAAAGCTAATGTTAAGGGGAAATAGAAAACAACCAGACCTGGGAGTATTCAGCAGAGACTGAAATTGCAACAAAGTAACCCCCTACACTCACTATTAAAAGCTCATTAACTCCCAGCTGTTCACCCATTAAGCTGAGAAGAAGAAGCAAGTGCCCTCACTGTCACATATTTATGCCAGAGGTTTTCATCTCACATGCCAGAGGGGGTGAGGGGAAGATAAGAATCATAATTATATTGCCAGGCCGTGGAGAAAGCTGTGCTAAGTACTATAAACCTCTCAGGCAATAAAGTCAGATAAATGTCCACAGTCTGCCATGTAAAAAGAAGGGCGCAGAGTGGGTGGGTGACCAGCAGCATCGCGAGACTTGTCCTTGAGCCGCTTACAGATGGGGGGTCCCATGCCTCACCCGACTAGGTCAAATCTAATCTACACAACAAGCAGCAAGACCTGCACATAAAATATCTTTAGAGTTATTCACTGTGGCACACAGTCCTTGACTACAATATTAAATTAAACAAAAGAGGGTATGAGTAACACTAACCAGATTTAAAGCATCTATGCACAAAGCATTGTTTTCGTGAGAGTGATGGAAGGGAGCTCTTTGTATAGTAAAGCTTCAAGGCCAGCACCCAGAAACTAGCAACTTGTAGCAGAGTCTGGTCCACAGGTGATGGGCTGGGTTCAGGACTCCCATTTTTTTTTTTTTTTTCAGTTGTTGGTACGTAAAAGTGTGGTGCAACCATCCCAGGGCAGGCAGGCTCATTGTGGATTTGGGCAAACCAATACAGGATCTTGGAGCCCTTAGTAGATTTGACAGGCCTTTAATACTGAGTCAGGAAATCAGATTCTAGCAGACCAGTAGGCAGCAGGGCAGACATGAGGGAGGCGGGGGGACCCGGAGGTTGGCAGCAACCGAGCTTCCCAGCCACCTCCCAACCCCCCAGCTCTGTGCCCTTCTAACTTCTCTTCTCGCTCCCTCTTGTCAATCTTGTGATGATCTTCAAGTCTTAAAGTGTCATCTAGTCTCACAGTGATCTCTCCTGGTGTCTGCATTTAGAGGTACATGCACCCCATGCTCTCTGGCTTCTTGGACTGAGTGTCTGCAATTACAGGTGTGCAGGCCCCATGCTCAGGCCCCCAAGTGCTTTTTGCACCAACACAGTATCACATGTAGGCAATGAAACTTTGGAGGAAAACACGGCCACAGGTGGTGGCCATAGAGGCTAGCGGCAGAAGGGAGAAAAAAAAGCCTGACTCATTCCATTTTCCCCACAATAATCAAGAGATATGACCCATTAGTCCATCTCCAGCTTGTTGGCAAAGTGAGAAGACTGCAATGCTAGGTCTACACTGGCCTATTTCGATCGGAAATAAGACTAGTATTAGGTATTTGAGTTTTCTGACCCCTGTTGGAGTCCCAGAAAAGTAAAACAACTTCCCCTACATTGTTCTCATGCTGTTGCGTCGACTGTTACTCTGCCTACTTGCTGTCCAAAGCAGCATTTCCATGGTCCTATTCTCATGTCACTGTTTTCCTGATCGTCCTTCGATCTCACTGCCCTCACTGGCCTCTGGCTGCTCCTCACACATGCCAGGCATCTTTGCCTGAGGACATTTACACTCAGGTTCCCTCATCTGGAACATCTTCCCCCACCTGGCTACAGCCTTGTCCTTCACCTGATATGAGTCTCTGTTATTATGTAGAATATGTACCCCGGAACCTCCAAACTTGCACACTCTAAATGGGAAGTAGGTTCTGCCATCTACTGCATAAAGACAATTTTTTTTTTTTTGCATAGAAGAACTGGGGTGTAGGGCAGAGATGCAGAGGTTGGGGGATGCGGTGAGAGGAGTCACCAGAGACAGAGTGGGGACCAGAACAGGCTGATTCACTGATATACATTGCTGAGGGGAGCAGCAGGAGAGGTCTGCTGCACCTTGTGGGTCAGCTCCCTGGCTGGGGCGCAAACTCAGGTCATAGGAGTGATAGTGCTGAGACTTAACCCCTAGGCCACCAGGGAGACCTACAGAACATTCTTAATATATAGAACTTTAATAGAAAAAGAACTTCAGTAGAATTAGCGTGTATAGGAAGATAAGAAAGGATAGTAATTTCCAATAAGATACCCACTTGCTGTGGGTAAATGTCCAGTCACATAGAGTTGGCACGAAGTGGGGTGCTAAGACTACAAGTTGCCACAAGTCTAATGCACCTTCTGGCAGGGAACGACAGGAAAGGGGCAGCAGAGGCTGGCAAGTCTCAGACAAAAGGAGCAAAATCAGAGTACAAGTCAAGGTAATAGCTTCCATTTTCAGGCTCCTCATGAGTCTCTCACCCCTATCTCTTCCAAGTATCTTTACACGTCTGGACCCCAGGTGTTTCCTTTCAAGCCCCCTATGTCCCTGATGCAAGTCCAAAACTTAGCAGCAAGTGAGGCTTCTTCACGTCTCTGCCCCATGACCCGCCTTCAAATCTTCTCCCAAAGCTTCTCCTCCAAGCCATCTTCTGCCTGCTCAGCTCCACCCTTCATGGGACGGGGCAGGAAACGGAACCTCCCCTTTTCGTGGAGATTATGCTCTGACATTTATTCCAAGATTCGCCTCTCACAGAGGCAGTGGATGCTTCACCACCCAATGTAAAAAAAAGTTCTGCTTTACTTCTCTCCATAGGACTCATGACATCTCACACAGTTTTATTTGCTGAGTTATCTATTTCCTCCTATATATGATATTAGCCTCAAGAGAGTAAAGATTTTTTCCTGTTTTGTTTACTGTCTTCCATTAATTTTCTGATGAATGTCAGTTCCTGTCACACACACAAAAATGCCACTGGATGAATTTTTGTTGTCAGGAGACAAAAGAACAGACCACACACACCAATTAAACCATGGTGACGTCACCCCTTCTAAACTGAAAGAACAATTTATTGGCAATAGATTTGCCCTAAAAGCAATAATAAATGATATTTTTCAGGCTGAAGGGAAATCATATTAGAGAAAATTTGGAACTTTGAAGGATGAACAAAAGAAATGATAAATATAGTCTACTTTTCTCCTCTCGAAATTTCAGAAATGTGCATGACTTTTGAAAGCAAAAATTACAATGTCTGGTGGGGCTTTTACTATACATAGACATGATATATTTGACAATATTAATATAAAGGGAGGATAAAGGGCCCTATATATTTTTAGGCATTCTATATTTTATTCAATGTGTCTAAATATTAACTTAAAGTGACTATGCAAGATTAAATATGTACATTTTAAGTTCTACAGCAAGTACTAAAATATAATACGAAGATAGCCCGAAAGTCAGTGAAAACAAAATACCAAAAATCATTCAAAGATGACAAACAAAAAAAGGGGAAAAGGGACAGAAAGCAAAGGTGACAAATAGAAAACAAATGATAAACAAATTTAAATATATCAGCAATTACATTAAATATAAATAATCTAAATACCTATTAAGATATCAGATTGGATAAAATGAGAACACTCTTAACAAAATGTGAACCCTTCATGTGTCGAAGATACGGACCATACTGAGTATATTCTAATGACTCTCACCTAGTAAATCTCAGGTGAAGGGTCAATGTCCCATTCATATGTAGCTGGGAATTCCACAGATTAAGTTTGCAAATGCCCTCAAATCAGACAGGAGTACAGCACATTCAGGGGTGAAACCCTACACTGGCACAGCAGTAAAGCAACATGGCTGCCACCATTAGATCTGCTAGTCTGGGGCACAGTGGAGAGAGCCTGACCCAGAAGCAGTGAAAGTGTTAAAGGATCTCTCCCCGTTTTTTGTGCCACCTTGGTAAGAAAAGGGGACAAGCCTCGGGAATTTTACTTTGGTGATTTTAGCTCCTGAGCACCCATGCCCACTTCCTCATAGTACTGACTTCCTTTTGAAGTACTCTGACCACCCACAATGTGCACTGGGGGGTTTAGTGGAAGGTTATAGAAGATGTGTATGGATGGAGTCTCAGACACAGGAGTGAAACAGGAAAAAGCATTGTTAACAAATAAGGTAAAGCTAATGGACTGGAGTCATCTCCTTGCTTTGGATTGATCTCAGGCCACGGGGTCCATGAAAGAGCCCCACCCCAGGCGCTGGCATACACATGGCCTGGGGCCATGGGTCGCACTGATCCTGTTCTCACTTCAGTGTGAGTGCTGTGGGCTGAATTTAAAACAGTGCTGATACCAGAGCTCAGGGCTAAACCGCAGGCGACATGTGCCTCCGGCCCTTAAACCCATGCACATCCCACTACAGCAGCAACCCTGTGGCTCCTGTTTTAAATTGTGTCCCCCGGAAAGATATACTGAAGTCCTAACACCCTTACTTATGAATGTAACCTTGTTTGGAAATAAGGTCTTTGCAGATGTAATCAAGTTAAGATGACATCTCATCTGACTGGTGTCTTTATACAAAGAAGAGTAGGAAAACACCAAGGGAAGAGAGAGAGAAAGTAAACTGATGGCAGCAGAGGCTGCAGTGTTGCAGCGGCAAGCTAAGGAGTATCTTGGCCACCAGAAGCTGAAAAAGACAAGGAAGGATCTTCCTGTCAAGCCTTCAAGGGAAATCTGACCCTGTCAACATTTAGATTTTGGACTTCTAGCTTCCAGAACTTTTTACGACTAAATTTGTGTTATTTTAAACTATCCAGAATGGTACTTCGTTATGGCAGCCCAAGGAAACTAAGAGAGCAAAGGATGATATTTTCTTTGGAACACGCCTTCATTCGGGGAGAGGAAATGATAAGGCTGTGTTTCCACCAGGCACCCAAGAAATGAGCTCCACCTGCCCCACTCCTTGCATGAAACTAGAATGTCAAATTTAATAGACTGTAAAGTCAATGAGGAAATCAGCCATATAACCTAATAGGGCACAGAAACTACTGGGAGTCCTGCTCTGCCAAGGGCCAACAGCATGTTCTCAGTCCTAGTTACGCTAATCTTTTGTTAGACTGAAAATCAGAATTTTGATACCATATTTCCAGGCACTGTGCAGACTGACCACAGCACGTCGGGGGAAGGACTTCAACATATCTTTTCTGGAGGACACAATCAACCCACAACACTTGCACAAAAGGCCCACAAACCACAAGTTTACAATCCCTCCTATCAATCACAGCCCTGCACACCAAGACAGAGGTTCAGATTCTAACCAAACCCTGAGACTTGGTAAACATCCTACTATTTTTTAACATTTTTCTTAGTAAACAGCTATTAATGCCCATCCTTGCAAGTTCATTTCACTCATAAAATGAAATGCTAGACTCATACTGTACTCTAAATAGTATTTTTCAAGGATAAGAGATAAATGGACAAAATCCCCTAAACTTATCATTTGTGAAGAGCAATGTTTTTTGTTGTTTTTGTTTTTGTTAAGAACATTAGCTATGATTACATATAAGGACTCATGCACTGATAATCATCTCTTCTCTCAATGAGTCAAGGACTTTTTCTCAGAAGCAGAACTGAAACCTCAAATTTGGTGGCACACATCCTGACTGCATCATCTGGGATATGGTCCAGGAACTGGGATTTTTAAAAGCCCCCCTGGTGCTAGCACACAGCAAACTTTGCAAACCTCTACAACAGACAATAGAACAAAGGACTTTTTCAAAGACAGGACGACACTAATCCCTTCAAAGCTACAAAGTTCAGGAAAAAGTCAGGTTGTCTTAGGTTGTCTCTTGCCCTAATTTTAGTAGATGAAATCTTCTACATTAATAAATTTATCTAAAGTTGCCCACATCATTTTGTGATTAATGTTCTTGGTGCAGCAACAATTTTCATCTAAGATGTTTTCAAATTAACTAGATTCAAAGAAAGCCACTTATTACAAACAAAATGTGTTCTGAAGATAGACACGACTCTGCTTCCATTCCTAATGAAACCCAGACCTTTCATCTTCAGTTCAAGCAGAATCTCAACTAGTAAAAGGAAATTAGTTTGATACTTTCATATTTCTTTTAAATTGATGGCCATCTACACATAGTTAAAAAGCCTCCTTATTCTTTTCATTATCCCTGTACAGCTGCGCTACTGCTTCTGTGAGATCAAGGGGTTTTATTGTCTCTTAATGGTGGAATTACATTTTTCCTATATTTCTGCTTTTATTATTTTTGACTTCGCAAAACATCTCAACTTTGGCAGGCAAATACAGGCATTTAATCGTTCTCTGATTTCGAAGAAGTAGAAACTGACTTATCCAAATCCCATGTGGGGAGACAGAACTTTGAATGAGATCCTCTGATTCAAATCAGAAAAAGATGGCCTGCTGACATGACCCCAACTACTAAACAGAAAAGGAGATTGGACCATTGTTTTAAAATTCCACTAAGCAGACCGCAGAATTAAGAGAAGAGTGGACCAATAACCACAGTCAGATGATCATTGTTCCACTGGAAAACACCCTCTATTTTAATTGCTTACTTGTAATTCATTTCAGGGTTCAGTTCTGTAGTAAACTATTTCAGATAAGCAGCCCTATTTGGTGCTTCATAGCTAGGCAGCCCAATTTGGAAATCCAACTGCCACTTAGGCAATGATTAGTCATAAAGCTAAATGGCAAAAATGGCATTTTAATTTTGAGCTTATATTTGAGCAAGAGATTATTAAAAACATTTAGCATGAACCAATGCTTTCTGCTGTAACAGTTAAGCTGAACTTCATGGAGAATAATGATTACGATCTTTCACAAAAGGACTATGTGAGACTTTGAGCCAGTTCTTTAAAAAAAAAAAAAGTAGCTGCCATTTTTATTGCTGTGCTTGAGTTATGGATTTTAAAAACTGCATCATGCATGCAAGTTTAATTCACTCAGAACAATGAATCAAATGCAGGCATATAAAGAGCAATTCCAAATCAGATAAAGTGAAATTCAGAAAATGCCATCTCTTTACCTGCCGATCTATGTAATAACTCAAGATGTAGCCTTACTGTGTTTAATGACATAATCAAAAAATGTGTCAAGACACTGGAATTGTGAAGCTGTTCCACTTACACCCATCCCCGATGACTCATTTAAAAGTGGGCAGGTTGTCAGAATCAATGGGACATAAACACCTTTTATTCCCGGAGGAGCTGCTAGGCTTCTGACCTGTGCAACCCCCTAGTTTTTCAAACTCCTCTCTTTGGAATAAAAGGTGTTCTCGAAAATCCTGCTATCCCTTACCAAACTGCGGTAGGCATATGATGATTCGTTTTGCCAGTGATAAGAATATGGAATTCATGTTATAAAGAGTCACTGTCCATGAACACAAGCAGAAGATGACACCAATTAACTTGTGTGATTTTTTTTTTCCTTACATACCCCTTCCTGTTAACACAGGGAGGTTTGATGTTTACTGTGGCTGTTTCATTTCTATCCTCGTAATTTTAAAAGTCATAGGGTATATAAAGAACACTGTATTTTACTCACAGTAAATACATGCTGCAACATTGCAAAGTGACTTAAGAATCTTGCTCTCAGTTAAATCCAAACAACAGGAACAATTCTGGCCTTCAGATGACTGTCTCTTCTTCCCTATTAATTCATTGCTAGCTTATATTCCCACCTCCTCAACACCTCCATATCACATCTTCCTGATTTCCACTGACTTCCTCCTTACTCCACATTGTTTTCAAATTTCCACACTACGTGAAGGACCCACTAGTGAACATCTTAGGCCATTCTGCAGCATCAGCACTGGCAACTGACAGCCGAGAAAGATACCATTGTTGGTCATTTGGGTCGAGTGTAATAAACACATCATATCTCCCCTGACATAACCCCATTATTGACAGTGACTCAAGAATTCTCTTATTACTTTCATTAATCATCCACTTACCAGCACTAATGCAAAGAGTAGCAGAAACTGATCCCAACAAAAAGAAAACTAGGAAGAACCAAGTATAAATAGAGATGAAAAAAACACACTCTTCCAAGAGTTATAAATTAAGTCTGTTTTTGAAACATGTTTATGCTTCAATAGCAAAATCACAATTAATATTGCAAAACTTAATTCATGGTGCTATCATTACTTTATGAGCATTTAAAATGTACTTGAATTATTAAAGTGATTTTGACAAGAAGCATAGGTCGCAAAATAAACACAAAACACACTTTTCTGACAGAAGTATTTCTGAAATGTGGAGTTTATTGAGGAAATGGACACCTTATTTCAACAAACAGGGATTTGAGTCTACTTGCTTCAGACTCTGTGAGCATCCAGGGTATAGAGAGCTCTACCCCAGCTACATGCAGCATACAGTCTTTTCTACTCTGTTCATTGTTTGCCAAAGCAAGCCTCTGTAGTCTGAAAGAGTAGATCCCTTACTCAGATGCACAGATATCTTTGGAAGGAATCAAGAATCATGAAAAAACATCATCAAAAGGAAAGTAATGAAACTTCAAGAATTAAATAGTTAGGAATAAATTTAACCAAGGAGGTGAAAGAACTCTATTTTGAAAATCACAAGACACTGAAGAGAGAAACTGAAGGTAGAAATATATGAAAAGATATTCTGTGTCATGAATTGGAATAGTCAAAATGTTAAAATACCTATGCTTCCATAAGTTATCCAGAGATTCAATGAAATTCCTATCAAGATTCCAATGACATTTTTGACAGAAACAGAAAAAAAAATCCTAAAACTCATATGGAGCTACACAAGACACTAAAAAATCAAAGCAATTGTAAGACCAAAGTAAGATACATAATATTTCCTGACTTCAAGGTCCTATCATAAAGCTATCATATTAAAAACAATATGGTACTGGCATAAAAATAGACACAGACAGAAAGGGCCTCCCTGGTGACACAGGAAGTCTCAGCACTATCAAGCTATCGCCAGCCACTGTGGCCTGAGATCCATCCCCGGCCATGGAGCTGACCCACAATGCACAGCAGTCCTCTCCTGTCTCATCTGCTGCTCCCCTCAGACAGAGAGAGTAACAGAACAGAATCAACAGCCCAGAAATAAACCCAAGCATACACAGCCAACTAGTATTTGACAAGAGAGGCAAGAATACTCAATAGAAAAATGACAAGCTCCTGAATAAATGGTACTAAGAATCTTGGGTATGTATATACAAAGGAAAGAACGCAGGCCCTTATGGCTTTTTTATATCAGAAAAATTAACATTAAATGTATTAAAGACAAATCTAATACCCAAAATCATAAAATTCCTAGAACAAAGAAAAAAAAAACTCTTCCATATGGGTCTTAGTCTTGGCAATATTAATATGCATATGGATATGAAACAGAAGCACAAATAAGAAAATAAACAAGTATGACTATATCAAGCTAAAAAAAAGCTACACAAAAAAATAATTTACAAAATGAAAAGTTACAAAATGGCAAAAAATATTTACAGTTCTTGTATGCATAAATAAAATCTTCTAAAAAATATTTGCAAACCATCTATTTGATAAAAATACCTATCCCTGCTAAATATACAGAGAACTCATACAACTCAACAACAACAACAAAAAAGAAGGAAACCTAATTATTCAATTAAAATTGGTCAAGGGTTGTGATTAGACATTCTTCCAGAAAAAGATATATAAATAGCCAACAGGTACACAAAAAGACACACAACATCACTAATCATCAAGTAAATGCCAAACAAAACCATAATGAGGTGTCAACTCACACCATTAGAATGACTAACATCAAAAAGACAAGTGCTAAGAAAGGATGTGGAAAAAAGGGATCCCTTGCGCACTGTTGGTGGGACTAAGAATTGGTACAGGCACCCTAGAAAATAGTATAGTGGGTACTTAAAAAAATAAAAATAGAATGTATGACCCAGAAATTCCACTTCTGGTAATATATCCAAAAGAAATGCAAACACTGTCTCAAAAAGATACCTGCATTCCACAACCCCCACCAAAAGGAAAGTAATGAAACTTCAAGAATTAAATAGTTAGGAATAAATTTAACCAAGTAGGTGAAAGAACTCTATTTTGAAATAGAGTTCACCATGTTCACACAGCATCCTTATTTACAGGGTCAAGCTATGGAATGTGTCTACCGATTAATGAACAGCTAAATAGACTGGGGAATACATATATACAATGGAATATTACTTAGTCATTAAAAGATGATGAAATCCTGCCACTTGCCAAAAATATGGATGGACTTTGAAAACAATATGCTAAATGAATGTCAGGCAGAAAAAAAAAATACACATATTGTATGATCTCACTTAGAGATTGAATCTAAACAAAAGAAAAAAAACAAAAAAACAAAAATCAGCCCACCTTAGAAAAAGAGATCATATTGTGGATACCACAGGTGGTATGGGGGGGGGGAGCAGTCAAATGAGGTCAACTGTGGAACATATGGGCTTTTCTGTCTATGCTTTCATATTCATTGGGTATATGCCCAAGAACTGGATTGCTGGCTCAAAATATTTCCATTTTAAGTTTATTAAGGAAAATTCAGGTTGCATTTCATAAAGGATACCAACAACTTACATTGCCATCAACAGTGTAATAGGGTTCCTTTTTCTTCACATCCTTTCTAACACTCATCTAATTGTGTTTTTAACCTGCATCTCTTTTATTAGAAGTGAAGATAAAAATTTTCATGTCTTTTGGCCTTCTGGATATCCTCTTTGGTGAATTGTTCACCATAATTTCTCGCTTACACTATTAAAGTATCTTCCATCTCACCCTCTTCAATCCACTCTCCACAATGCAGCCAGAAAAATCTCTTAAATTATACATGTGCGTGTGCACACACATGCACACACGCGCGCACGCACACACACACACACAACACAACACACTGAACGTTGAATGATAAATGTTTGATAGCCATGTTAAGGCAGGGAGACTGGTTAATAGCATTTGCCAATTTTCATGGTGTAAACAGTACCATCATGGCAGATTTCAAGCTACTACTGGCTTAAGAACTTGCTTTCAAAACCTTAAAAATAATCAGCTTTCAAGAGGCAGTAACAGCCTACTCAAGCATGAAACTCCCTGCTTAAAACATTTAATGGTTTCCCACTACAAAAATCCAAAGTACTTGCCATATGCTACAAGAGCCTGTAGACCAGACTTCTCTCTCCCTCTCAAGCTCTATAATCTGGCCTAAACTTATTTCGCATCCTCTAATGATGTTTCTCAAAGCACAGTCTTGAAAACACTGGCATGAGAATCACATCCTGGTTAAAAATCAGGATAGCATAGTCCCATCCCAGAGATCTCAAATTAGAATTTCTTGGAAGGGGAATCCAGAGATTACAATTTTTAACTATCTAACAGATTTGTGTGAAACAAAAGTCACAAACTAGACATAAAACCACTATATTCCGTTCCTATAGTGTTTTTAAGGTTTAACTCTATTGCCAAAAAATCTAAATTGACAAATGTGAAATGAGAAACCCTTGACAAGTCGGGAGATTTGGCATCCTGGATTGAAAATGAAAGGAAAAAGCCATCTGAAATGGGTTTGTACTTTTATTCACAACCCCAGTCCCCACATATTATCCTAATCCTGGCCCATTTCTTTCAATTTATCTACCCTCCTAGACAGAGAAATTTGAGACCCCATGTATTTAAAACCTCTTGGGTCTTTCTATTTCCTTCACTGTATAATATTCCATTCCCTGTCCACTAAAGTATCTTCCCCTGTGTCTAGGTAATTTCAGGACTCATCATGGGTGCCCTCTGAACCCCCAAGTAAATGTTCCTGTTAAACTTCCCATCACCTCTCTAACATTAATCACACCTGCAATTCCCTGTGAAAGGTCAGCCTCCCCCTCACTGGAAATGACCAACCTTTCTGTGCTCAGCACACAAGGCCTGAAAGATGAATATACTTTGGATGTTTGTTAAATGAATGATAGATTTCATAAGTAATCAGATAAATGAAAGATCATTTGTGTTGGGAATACTGCAGAAAGGAATCAGAAAAGGTAAAAATTAAAGGCAGGCATTAAAAGTTAGATACAGATAGATGAGAAGGTTCTAACAGTGGTTGGTTTGGGGCTGCCCAGTGTTCATTACCCTGAAGGCTAGTAACAGGGTGATTTTCTTTTGTTAAAAGACCCTTCCCCACTCTCAGTTTGTGGTCCAGATGGGGTCCTACCTTTCAGCCCCAGATACAGATACTGTGGTCCACACCTAAGACATCAATGCCCTGAATTTTCCCCCAGTCACAATAACTCAGTGAGTGATGAGTTCATGATTCAAATCCACCCAGGCAAGCTGGGTTAGAGCTATGGAGGCCTTACTCTCAGCAGATTGGTTCACAGCTCTATCCCATAACACTGAAGCTCAAAAAGTGAAAGGAATGTCTGCTACCACTTTGTACCACTGCATGGAACCTAAAAAGAAAATCCAGAGGGAAGCAGAGAAAGTGAGTCATGGAGCTATTGCTTGGAGCTCAATCAAGCTATAACCAGAACAAGCCCCGCCTTCACAAAGAACCACCATGCTCTCCTTTTGCAGGAGACAAATTGAATGAGCTCTGCCACTTGGAAAGAAGCCTCAGTAAAATAAAGACCTATGTGAGCACATTGATAAAATCCCAGGGTTCTGCAGACCCTAACTAAACCACAGTTTGGTTGCAGTGGGGTGTATAGGTTTTAAGATTACAAAAGGAAGCTTAGAAAAAAAAAAAAAAAAACTGACCAAAGTGCAGAGGAATAAGTAACTGATAGCAGCACTCAGCTACCTTACCACCTACCTCCAAGGGATTACAGGGGCACTCCTCAATATCTTCAAAATCTATGTGCAGGATGAAATAATAAACAACCTTTTTCAGAGAAACAAAACTAGCAAAATTAAGTTATGTAGGATAAAAAAGGGCAAAGGAAAGTAAAAAATAAGCTCACTTAAATTTCAACATGGTTATTATTATTAAATTAAAATATGTCACTGAGCTTCTGGGTAATCAGGGTAAAAGGAATACTGCTATCTGCTTTTATTACAGTCCGTGTTTGTTTCAAGATACACTTAGAAAACACTTTGTTTTCTAAGCGATAGGAAATTATCAGGCTTTTTTAATGAGACACATCAGGAATACATGGTCAACAGAATAAAGTCACCTTCTTCCACCAACCACGCCCCAACATACACAGATTCTAATTTTCAGAATCTGTGAATATGTTACCTTACCTAGAAAAGACTCTACTGGTGTGATTAAATTAAGGATCTTGAAATGGGAAGATTATCCTAGATTATTCTGATGAACCCAGTGTCCTCATAAGGAGAAGTTAGGAAGCTCAGAGTGAGAAAGGCGGCAATGTGATAAAGGAAAAGATGGACAAAAGGCAAAGTGATGCACATGCCAGGGCAAGGGGCACCTCCAGAAGCTGGAATGGGCAAAAATAAAGTGGTTTCTCACCTGGAGCATCTAAAAGGAGCCCACCATGCCAACAGTTTGATTTGAGGACTACTTACTTTCGTAACAGTAAAATGATAAATCTGGGTTGTTTAAGCAATTAAGTTTATGGCAGTTTGTTACAGCAGTGATAGGAAACTAATATAGAATAAAGTGCTATTCCTGAAGATCTGAAATTAAAATAATTTATATATAAAGTCAGAGTTCTTACAGACACTTCTAGAATCTACCCCAGTGTCACCCACAGAATCAAACTTTTCAAACCACTAGATATATGGATTGTATCTTATCAGCCCTTCGATTTTCCTTATATGAAAAGACTGAACCACCAAGCAGTAAGTCAACTGCCCAAACTCAAAAAGTAGGAGAAAATTCTCTGCCTTTCGAGTCATATTCACCTCTGATAGGTTTGCCCAACATTTGCTTTTCAGATCCCCATGTCCTGGCACTAGAACAGGGAGGCAGCTTTTGAAGAATTTCATTAAGGTGTGTTTGATAGCTTGTCAAAACATAACAGGGAGAAAGAAAAGCATGTTCTTCTGCCAAGTCAATTATCCACAAATTTAGTAAGAACCGAAGCATGTGAAGAAATGAGTTGGAATCATCATTAATGAGACATGTAATTGAAAATAAGACGAAGGAGCAGGCAAGGCTGAGATCAAAGTGATCTGACATCAGCTTTGCCACCAAAGTTGAGGGCATAAGGCAAGCACCCAGGGGAAGTGACCAGATACCATCCATTCCTTCCACAGTTGCAAAGCTAATTGGGTCTTCAACGGTCAAATGGCCATAGCTGCCATAGGAACCACCATGAATGGGCGCAAACAATTGCATAAGACCCATTTCACAGCCAAACCAGTGCTGGTTTAAGTTCCAGGAAAGGTGACGCACAATGCTGGGATCAGTAGTTGTATTTTTATGAAGATCAGAGATTTAATAAATATTATTTTCACGTATTATCACTGGCACTGTAAATTTCCAAGAGAAATTCACACTCATGTGCTCCATGGCCAAAATATTAAAAAGAATTACTGTTTTACTCATGCAACCTTTTAAAGTCTGTCTGTTTCTACTTGCCCAACGGTTTGTAGCTAAGAATGAGTTCAGGAATCCCTGTAATTTTGTTGCAGCCTTTGGTGGGGTAAAGCAATAATATGCAGGTACAAGTTGAGAACTCAAATCTCTTTTCCACTGCTGGCTATTCAGTGGCTTATGTGCAAATCTGGGATTAAGAAGCTTCTTAGTTGTAAAGCTTCTCCACTCAAAAACTGTGGTGGCACTTTGCTTACTACACATTGTCTGTTGACCAGAAACTGAATGTGACCCAGAAAGGCATTTTTTACTTACTACAAATCTATCGTGGCAATTCAGTTAAGCAAAGTCTTACCACCATAATCTAGATCAGAGGCTGGCAGACTTTTACTTAAAAGACCAAGCAGTAAACTTGTCAGGCTTTGAGGGTCATGTGGTAGAATCAAGGCTATTATATCAATGCCTACATAATAAATGTAACCCTTCAAAAATGTGAAGAATATTACCAGTTCATGAGCCCCACAAAAAGTCACACCGGGTAACAGTTAGCTTAAGGACCATGTTTGCCAAACTGTGATCTAAATAATTAGGAAAATGTATTCCTAGGTAGTAAGAAAATCCTGTAATTTAAATTTTGAGCTTGTCCCCTAATTATCCAAAGTCTTTATATAAAATTCTATGTCATTTTTCCACAGTGCTGAAATCTGTAAGTTTATAGGTATAAGATGCGAACCAACCACTGGAATCTACCAAGTTTTTTGCAGGAAAATGAAATTAAGGAATATTGAAACATGCCTAAGTTCATTGTTTTTCAAAATAACAGGAGATTACATTATATTTTTACTCTCATGCAAAATGATAATAGTAGCATTAATAGTGAAAATTATTCTAATTGATATCTCCAGTTAACTAACTTTATATGCAGCTTTGTCTACTCCAATTGACATTTTATAAATGGTATCTGCTCAGAAGTGTTCCATTTTGATTCATACCAATCTGTTGGCATTACACATGAACTGGAAGAAAATATGGAGCCTTCTGCTTCAAGTATCCTAATTTACATGCTAAATCAGAAGGTCAAAATGAATCTCTGTCATGTTTAGAGCCCTGTACATTGGCCCAGAAATAGGAGGCAGCATGCTGATTTTTTTTTTTTTTTGATGGCAGGATAAGTCTAAAAAAGAAAAAAGCAGCAAGTAATAATTCAATGTGAGCTTAGAACAACAAAATCTAGTTCACTGGAAAATAAATATGCTTTAAATGCTTTGGTGTGATGAGTATGGCTTTGTTTAAGATGAAAATTGTTCTTCATTCTGATAGTAGTTGAGTAGCAGATGGCCCAAAGTGATCATAAATATGTATGCCCTAAGAGTACTCTGCACTGCACAGCAGCCAAAACACAACAGTGTTGAACAACACAAAGTGTATAGAGCTGTCTGACACATAAAGAATGAAAATTCTCCCCTCTACAGAAAGATTTCTAAGCATCATAGAACATCTGAGATATCACCCAGCTGTCAATGCAATGCAGCAGTCACACACATAGCAACCCCATTTTTAAAAAGTCACATGGCAAGGAAGTTAGCCTTTCTTAAAATTATCACTTTTTCACCAATATAGAATTTCAAATAGAATTTCATGTGCTTCTGTCTTGGGAAACTTGCTGAGAAAATCCAAGTTTACTATTAAGAGGAAGAGCTGTAAAATTCAAGGTAGAACTCTAATGGGATGGCTTGCTTAAGTTTAACTTTCTATCCTTGTCTAGGTACTGTGGCTTTTTTCCTTGTTCCCATCCATGTAATTGAGTACCTGAAATGCCATTCAAAAATATCTTTACTGAAAATGCCCTGCATTGCTGAATTCCAAAGAAAGCTCACTTTCCAATGACTACAGCTAGTCAAGATAGCTTGTAGTTAACAGACTTCAATAAAATCACATGAGATCTATGCATCACCTTATTAATACCTATTACATTCTACGAGAGATAAATCGTAACAGAGATGAATACTTCAGAGAATAATATTCCTCTTTTGTGTTTCCATAGAATTTGTCTGAAATTCCTACCTTCTCTCACTCCTCCAAAAAGGAAGAGGAGTTGATTTGATTGGTGAAATGATAAGAGTCTGACATCCCTGGTCAGTAACTCTGTCCTGGGCAAAGGTGATGTATTCTCAATCGCCTTGCTCATGTGGTCTCCCTTCATTCAAAGGGTTTGATGAAGCTGTGATCAGCCATGGCAGCTCCTGTGGGTCACTGGAGAACTATCTATTTTGCATATGTGAATTCCATGGAGGAATTACAGGTTAGGGAGGAAAACAGCAAGAACTCCAGATTTTGGGGTCTGAGAGTCACTCTCTAATCCAGTTTTACCAGAGGTAAAGCTGACATTTTTATTTTGCTCTGCCTCCTGTGTTTACTTTTCAGTAAGTGGGAAGAAAGCAGGGTATGACTCATTGCAATTCTTAAGCCTCAACAAATACGGTAAGAATCCTGCCCTCAAGAAACTCAAAGCCTTTAAAAATCTTTACTTCTGATTTTTTTGTTTCAAATATTTTATGTATTATTAAACCACAAGTAGAAAACAAGGTCTAATTCACTACACCAAGAAACATGAATTCAATTCAACCATTTAAGGAAACTAACAATCTATATTTTAAAGACTTCTTCTAAGAACATGGTCTCTAAACAAGTCATTACAGAAAAGGTATTACTACATGCAAAATATTACATAATTATTAGAAAACAATGATTACAGAATTTTTTTATATTTTTATTGTTATTTGTGTCTTTTACATTTTGTGTTCCCCTTGGGTAACCCACCACCAATTCACCTGTGATCCATCTCCGTGGTCCCTTGTGTCCTTTTCTACTCCATTTGATTACAGAATTATTAAAAATTATGGAAAACTGAGCACACGGCATCTTGAATTTGGGTGACTTTAAGCACTAGATAACATTTAGAACACTGCAGAAAAGCAACATGCCAGTAACCTAGGCAGTATTTTATTGTAAAGTTGATGCCTGGTGATCAGGGGATTGAGGAAAACACTTTCACTCAAGTCTGTGACATG
This sequence comes from Scalopus aquaticus, assembly GCA_004024925.1. NCBI lineage: Eukaryota > Metazoa > Chordata > Mammalia > Eulipotyphla > Talpidae > Scalopus > Scalopus aquaticus. Next base: position 150,954 of record PVIJ01001847.1, read on the forward strand.
GTATTTGGTAAAGAGAAAAATAGTTTCTCTCAAATCCACCAGCTTCTGGAAGACACCCTTCTAGTCTCCACAAATTATAACTGTCTGCTTTAAAAATTGTCAAAAGAAAAACCAAAAAATGTGTTCAATCAAGTGACAATTTAAGGAAGAACAAATAAGCCCTAGTCATTTTTTGTGCCATTTATGTCATAATTTACATCATGTACTGTATATTCTGTTAAGCTTCTCATAGTAAAACCTTAACATTTTGGACTTGGCCCAGGAGCATATAAGACATCAATGATATACAAATGTCACCAACATTTATTGAACAATTGTTTACTGAAAAACTATTCTCAGTACTGGTAGTACAAGTCCCTGTGCTAAATCCACTTTAATTTTAGTGATGGACAAGAAGAGCTCAGCACGCAGATGTCAATCTCAATGCCTGTTTGCTTTCTCTCTCTCGGCTTGTGTTCAATTCTCCACAGCCTTGTCCCTCTTTGCTACAATGATTGGCCCAGGGTCACTAATCCACAGACAGGTTAGTGACTATGCCCAGCCTGACATTTAAAAGCAACAACCACCGGGCCTCCCGGGTGGCGCAGCGTTGAGCGCTGCGCTGTGGAGCTGTCAGCCGCGAGCGATGCAGGGTCGACGCCCGGCCTGGGAGAATCCCACATGGTGCGGCAGACCTCTCCTGCCTCGCCCGCTGCTCCCCTCAGCAGTGTATTTCTGATCTGCCTGTTCTGCTCCCCACTCTGTCTCTGGTGAACCCTCTCGCCACCCAGCGCCTCTGGCCTGTACCCCAGCTTGTATACATAAATAAATAAAATTCTTAAAAAAAAAAAAAAAAAAAGCAACAACCACCAAGTTGAATTTCTTTTCTTTCAGCCCTTAGAACTTGCATTGGGGGCCTCCCTGGTGGCGCAGCAGGTTAAGTGCAGGCCTATGAAGCTATCCAGAGCCACTGCAGGGCAAGTTCAATGCCCAGCCAGGGAGCTTCCCACATGACAAAGCAGACGTCTCCTGCCTCGCCTGCTGCTCCCCTCAGCAGTGTATTTCAGTCAATCTGCCTGTTCTGCTCCCTGCTCTGTCTCTGGTGAATCCTCTTACCACCCCACACCTCTGGCCTACACCCCAGCTTGTATGCATAGATAAGTAAATCTTTAAAAAAAAAAAAAAAAAGAACTAGCACTAGGGACTGCCAAGAGACAGAAGCAGTGAGCTAGCACTGGAAACTAGTTCATGATGGTCACAATGTCTGTTTCTCTGGAAAGAACAGTGTGATCTTATTAAGGTAAGTGCAAACTGATGCCATATCACAGAGGAAACAGCCAGCAGAACCAATGATGGACCAACTCTGGGCCAGTCTACAGCACAAGTGGATATTCTGGCAACATAGGAGGCATTTCAGATCATCACAAAATTGGGTGAACCATGACCCCAGATATCTTTGACATTTTCTGAGTCCTGCACAGCAAAGAGCTGTTCTGAGGTCTGTGTGAATGTTTATGCCCAGGAGGACATTCACGTCAATGAAAAGTTGTTTGTAATTCTCAGGACTTTGGACCTGACTCTACTTTGCCTATAAAGGTAGGAGTGCGCTAACACATAAATCAAGGGGATGTTCGTTGTTTAATTTGGGGCATTACCAAGAGCTGCTCTCCATTAAAGGTAGACACATTGCCCACACAAACCTGCTCTGCCAGAAGTTCTCCAACCCAAGACATCTCTGCTGATTTGCATCTGAAGCTGCTGCATTCTCAGAGATTCTGCAATTAAGTATCAGATAATGTAATTATCTTCTCCAGTGTTGTCACACCTGAGCATTTACATACTGATTTGCACATCATTTTCTTACTCTTTTGTGTCTCCTTTGTAATAGAACAAGGCATTATATTGGAGGGGTTTTTTCAATTACGGTTGTAAGGAGATTATACTACTTGTGAATTTTGGCTTAGATCAGTAAGGAAGGTGCTGCAAAATAGTTATGAGAAAGAAGAGGGTTGGCTCTGTTGAGTTTGAAAACCACGGCTGTAGAAAGAAAGGTTTAGGAAACCTGTGAGTATAGAGAAGCAGCAGAACTTTCACACTAAAATCAAGCCCCTAATAGACCTTCCATTGACAGCTTCCAGCAGGAACCTGGGTCCTCATCCTTCCCCCTCAGATCAAGCCATGGAAGCAGCTCTCCTTCGCAGTCATGTTACCCCTCTATTCACCCTGCTGCCTTAACAATCATCACATTGCAGCGCTACTGATGTCTCATCATATTCAAGAGCTTTCCAAAGCAACCACTTGCCTTAAAGTTTTCACAATGCATAATTCACAACCTACCTTCCCCATGTAATTGTCTACTCAGGGCTTCTGAATGAACCTCCCAAAACTACTTTTCCCCTAACTAGGTCAGAAACCCTTCTGAATCCCATTTCACACTTTGACGTCTCTGATTTCCCTATGACAAAGCCTATTCTCACCTTCAATTCTGTAAGAGCTCATTTTGTCCCTAAAAGCCCAGAGTGGGCAATTAAGAGCAGTCAAAACAGGGTAAACTACACTATGATTAAAAAAAAGTCCCAAGGTCTCAGGGGTTTACTTCTGATTAATGTCCATTGCATATCAACAATGCTTCTGGCTCCAAGTTCTCTTTGTTCTAGGACACAAATTCAGGAATTTATCTGCCTTTATCTGGAATACTACTGCTCATCATCACAGAGGGAAAATCGAACATGGGAACCCCACTGACTCAAATGTTTGCTTAGGAGGTACACTTCTCAGTTCCACTCAGACTATGTTACATAGTGACCACAGAGAGAACAAGGCCTAAAGAAAATGGACAGTCAGCAATATCCAGGACCCCAGGAAATACTTGCCAGAGCCAAAAGAGCCTGGAGAGCTAAGAAATGCCCAGAGGGTAGAAGGCAATCCTGTACCCCAACTACAGGGAGGCCAATAAAGTGAGAAGAGAGCAAGAAGCACCTAGAGGGGGGAAGTCAGAGCCCCACTGCAACCTACTCTCAGGGTTACCTGGGAACACGGAAGTGAGCAGTGACTTAGAAACTCCTGCCCACACTGATAAACCAACACCCCGACATGGCAAACCCCAGAAAGGGACAGAGTGAGCAGACCCTCTACCCCATTTAGGCCAGGAATCCCCCACCATTCCTGGCAGTTGTTCTTCTGTGGACTCTGCCAACCCAGATCTCTTTCCAGGTATGGTTTCTAAATAAACTTTTCCTTGCCTGGAACTCTCTCATGGCCATAGTCAGAAACCAAGCAATCCCAAAACCCAAACCCCAGAAACAATTTAATTGCCCAAACCTGTATCACCAAACACTATGTTGATGAGCCAGGAAGAGGGGCAACATATGTTAAAAATCTATAGTAAATGAATCAATTTGCACAATTAGTGATCACTTCCTAGGACTATCTCACACACTTTGGGTACAGTACAAGTTCCACAGTCACTAATAAGCCAGTACAGGTTTTCTACTCTGATTTAAGGATCACAACGGATTTGAACATTTTATAATACAATGCAAAACCCTGAAAGCACATTTGGCTAGTATGAATTAGAGCCAATAATGTCCCTTTTGAATTGTGAGCTTCTGAATTTAGTTTACCAAGGAAATGAAATTCCAGTACAAGAAAATAAATGAATTTAAAATTCACAATAACAGCATGGGACTTAGAGTTACTCGTCTTGGTATATGATTTGTTGCCAATATCACTTGGTTGCTCTTTGCTGTCGTTTTGAAATACAAATATTTGAAATGATATGAAATATTATTTCTCATTTTATGTGCAGAATTAGAAGTCAACCCACCACAATTAAACAAAATGTGAAAAACTTCATTTCAAAGTTGGTGAGCCATGGAAATTATAAACTGTTTATACCATACCACGTGATGGTGCCTATTTAGCTAACAATGCAGATACCCACAGATTTGGTTAGTATTGTGGAAATCACTTCTTCAAATTATTTCACTCACAAAAAAAAAACCAAACCTGTGGCTGTTTGAGCAGTCAATATTTACAAATTAAAATCTTTTTAAATTCTATAGTGTCATCCATACATGCACTGAGGCTGCAAAACATGACCAAAAACCAACAACACTTGAACCACTGCGAACCTCTACCGTGCTGTTAGCTTAGGTGCAAACTTAGAGGTCAGAGATGACACTGACGAAATAGGCACAAATCAAAGCAACAATAAGAAATGATAATTGTAGATTTATGAACCATGAAGAAAATCCTGTTTGATACTTTCCCGGGAGGAAATGAGGCTGTGCGGTACGAACTCTATGAGTACTTCAGGTGCCACCAGCCTTGCCATCTTCAGGAGGCCACCGCTACCCTGAATTTTAAACCTCACTTATGAAGAGTGAAGTCAGAAAGGCACATTCGCAACCACTATATTTCATTCATGTGTTTCACCCATAAGGAGCTTTTTATCCCAAAGAAAAATGAGAAAATATTGACATATTAAAACCAGGATAAGTACCTAACAGTTCTCTATCTTCTTTTTAAAGATACTGCTGTCAAATCTATCACTTAAAAGATATTTGCAAGTGCTTCCCTGATAAATCTGTGATAGAAGCTGCTTCTAGAAAAGCTCTACTAGTATTAATTCTGCAATCTTATTGTGCCTAATGTTTAACAAAATAAAAATGTATTAACTCCTTTTTTTCTATGGCATGTACAGATGGCTTTGAAAAGGTACTGGTAAATGTGTGACTGCCAGAGCTGTGTTTTCTAAATTGGCCAGCGAAAACCAACACTGATTTTAAAAACATAATCCAGACAGTGAGTAGAATGTAAAATGTTATTGAGTTAAACCAATTTAACAAACACTTGCATGCCTACTATGTGCAAAGCAAGGTGCCAGACTCTTACCAAACAAGCTATTTAATATGTTCTTGAATGAGCTGTTTTATTATGAACTGACTGAAGTCAGAGTTGTACTATCCTGTGAGTTACTAGCCTTTCTTACTCACTCTTGGCAGAAAATTTTCTTAACCACTGTTATTTACCCAAAATTACTTCCAAAAAGCAATTTCCCTGAAAATTTTACAGCACAATTCATTCCTTTTGTTCTGTATGAATGCTTTGCTAATCTAGAATTAATTTCAATCCTACCACCCTATCCTACTCTAAATTTGCTCATTTGCTAGCTTCTCTCTCCAGGAGACATACAAATCATTCCTTACAAATAATGTTCCACATCAGGAGGTCTAAATAAACTCAGTTTTGCAAGAATGGCCTTACTTTTCCCAAATGAAGCAGAGCAGTCACTTCCTTATCCTAACAGACCCATTGGCTCCAGCCCCTGTGGGTTTAGAGTATACACACGGACTCTGAATACAAGTATTAAGATCCTGAGATTTCACCATACTTCCTCACGGCCTTTTCAAAATACTCCCCCTAGGAATTCATGCCTGAGTTGTCCATGAACAGCAAGCAGGCTGCAAGGATGATTAAGGAGGGGGTAAAGTTGGGGTAGTGGGAAGGGGGCTGTTCTGTGAATTAACTTGAATGGGGAAAAAAAGTTACATCTTTCTTCCAGTGAACTTGAACTGAAATCTAGCTTTTTTTTCCTTCAATCATGAACATAGGTTACGAAATGCAATTGTGATTTTATCACCAAAAGAAATCAGGGGCATTTTCCCATTTAGTTGACACAGGTGTTCTGAAATTTTCACTTATGCTCATTACTACTCCAAAATTATGGTAGTTATTAGGCCTACCACAGATCTTTTTTAATGTGTTACTAACGTTCAAATACCATTATGCCACACATTTGCTTTTTAAAAATTTGATAACTGTTATTTCAATATAATGGGTTTCCTTTATTGTAGGATTATTTTATGAATTAAAAACATAATTATTAGAATACACCATAGGCTTTCCATAACACCCTCCCAAGGAGTTCAAGGCTCAAAAAACTCACCCCAGTATCATACAGCAATCACACTTGGTATGATAAGAAAGCTAAAGCCTAAAGAGATGAAGGATTGCTCCAAATTATTAAAAAAAATAACAATAATATCAAAGATCATTTTTGAATTCTCACTGTGGTTGTTTCCTATAACTGGTCAACAAATCACCACAAATTTGATGTGTTAGAACAATACAAACATCTTACCATTCTGGAAGTTAAAAATCAGCAATGGTTTTTAACTATGTTAAAGGAGAATCCATTCATTTCCCTGCCTTTCCCAGTTTCTCTGAGCTGCCTACATTTGCTTGGCTTACGGCCTCTTCCATATTCAAAGCCAACAATCATATCACCCCAACTTCTACTATGTCATCACATCTACTTTGCTTTTGACTCTCCTGCCTCCTCTGTGGCATGTAAGAAGTTTTACAATGACATTGGGCCCACCTGAATAATCCAAGACAGTCTCCCCATCTCAAGGTCTTTAATAACATTCACAGGGTACTTCTGCCACATAAAACACATTCACTAGTTGCAAAGATCTGTATGTTGTTCTCCTTAGAGAACAATTATTATGCCCACCACACTAACCACACTTCCAATCATGCTTTACACAGCAAAACAATCCAGTAAGTTTTAAGATAGCATCTTCGGTGTAACAGATAAGAATTGCAAGGATTTACAGTCAGAGTTCAAGTTTACCTAGCCAACGATGAATGGAAACATAATTCAGTCCTTGTGGGATCCTCAGCCCCCAGTCTTTGTTTCCGAGATGTAGTTTTGGCACCAAACTTCTGCTGGGTGATGCTGGAATGGAAAGTTAGGCACAGTGCCTATCACCAGGACAAAAGTTGTAGTATGAGGCTATCTGCTGAAAACAGCAGGCAGACATTATGGTCAGATTAGTATGGCAGCTAGACTACCCTGACAGGAAGTTAAGTGTAAATAGGGATCAGAGACAGGATGTTTGGATGAGTAGCAGCTTTGGCATCCCCACACCCCCAAGGCAACTGCCCCTACTCACTTCCTCCTAGCTTGTACCAGACTATTACATATTCCCAATCCACATCCCCACTAAGCACTTTCCTCCATACTGGCCCAACTTCCCTGAATCTAACCCCTTCTAATAAAAGTGTGACACCAGGCCGGGGAAGTGTCCTTATCTCCAGAGATGTGAGCCTTGAGGCTGCATCTCCAGAGGGGTGGCCCCTCTAGGTGACTTTCTTTCTATCTCTCACTACTTGGACTCTTGAGTCATCTCTTCCTCCTTCCAGCGTCCGCTTCCAACATTGCCGCCGCATGAGGAGACAAGTCCTCTTAATCACCAGACTAGTAACAGCTACTTTGGGGTGCCTGCTATGTATCAGACTCTTTACATTCCTGGTCCAGTATTTCCTTATCCTCTGTCCTCTATATCTGCTGTTCTGTACTCTCTAGATTCTCATATATTCTTGGATGTAAAGTTTAATGCTTTCTTTCAAGTTTTCTCTGGGGCTTAGGGTCATTTCCCTGGCATCTTCCCTGAAAAGCCCCTGAATTTATCTTTATTTAACCTGTATTAACCTTATTGTAATGGACATAGTTCAGTGCAAGGGAGAAGCAAATTAGTACCATCTTTATACTTCAATAAACCTAGTCTGCAAAGTCCCTAAGATAAAAACAAAAACTAAGAAAAGTCTTTCATATTTGTACACCTTCCAAAGGGTATCTTGAGTCAATTCTATTAGCGTGATCTTTGGGCAAGGCAAAGGATAAGGCTCCCCAAGACATTAAGAATAGGCCTTTCCAAAATGGCATGTTGATTATTTCAGGTTCAGCCTAGTAGAGGCTTGCAGACTCATAAGAAACTTTGATCATGGGCCTCCCTTCCCAGGAGATGCCAGCTTGGTGGAAGAGAACACATGGCAGAACAGAGTAGGAGAGAGGTATAGCAAGAAGTTGCCATCGAGGAAGACTGAGAAGTCTCCCTGGTGGCGCAGGGGTTAAGCCTCATGCTATCAAGCCACTGTGACATGAGTTCGATCCCCAGTCAGGAAGCTAACCCACATGGCGCAGCAGACCTCTCCTGTCTCGCCCCCTGCTCCCTCAGTTGTGTATTTCAGTGGCTCTGACTGTTCTGCTCCCCACCTTATCTCTGGTGAATCCTCTCACACACACCCCCCCGCACCTCTGGCCTATACCCCAGTTCTTGTATGCATAAATAAATAAAAAATAAATCTTAAAAAATAAATAAAATATTTTCTAAAAGAAAAGAAATTTTGATCAGTCCCTTAACTACCTAAGTGAATGAAAATTGGGAAAATTCATCATAGATAAATGAACTAAAAGGCTTTTACCAGAAAAGATCTTTCTAGCAGAGAAACCTATCTATATGACAGGGCAAATATCTAATTACAGAGCACCTGGTCTTCATCAAGAATCACCCTCACCTTGTCATGTGAGCCCTCCTCCTCTCCCCTGAAGTCCCAGGTCATTATCCAAGTTCTTAGCTCAGGCTAGTTATCCCTCTGGTTTTAGAACCCACAGTACGTGGATTATTTTAATTAACAACAATGTTAAAAATGTTGCTTCTGTTCTCCTACTAATCCGTCTGACACTGATTTGATTATTCCACTAGTCCAAAAACAACTTAAAGGGACAGGAAGCTACTTCCTATCCTCCTCTACAAAGGCTTTATTTTAGATTCTGTTGAAGACAGAAAGGTGCCCACCCCTGCTCTCATTCTGCAGCCTAAGGGAACAAGGAGAAACCAACCAGAGCAAGCATGACTCTTAGACAGGGAGGGACAGTGCCAGTGACTGGGCGAGAGATCAAAACCACACAGCGATTTTTAATAAGGTAATATATATCAAACCAGAAAGATGTTCGAACAGCCAGAGAATTTTACAGAGAGCTCTGGTGAATGAAGAGACTTTGAAGGGCAAGGGCGGGCTGTTGGGCAGAAACGATCATACAAGCTAAAAATCATGACATTGCTCATGGAAGATCTTTATTTGGGTTGAAAGAAGTTAGATAAGAAGAAAGGACCTGGAATTGAAGGCCCAGGTTTAAGTTGCCAGCTCTGTGAAAATATGTATACTTGATTATGTTAAGTTTCCTATCCATAAAAGGAATGATAGGAAGACTAATTCAGAAGAGTGTTCTGCAAAAATAAATTTTAAAATGTATGTATAAGCGCTCATCTGAATTTAAGGGTACAATCACAGTAGGGGAGCATTACCTGGAAAGAAGTGAAAAGAGGAAGCACAGTATAATACTACAAATTCTCAAACTCACATTCCTCCTCAACTCTTTTCTACACCAATCTTCTTTGTACTAATAATACTAAGAGCAACCAGATATGAGGGGAAATCTATTTTAAGTGCTTTTACCTGGTTTTCCAAAGGCCATAAGATAGTACACAAAATTGAGGATGTACACAGAGGCAGAACCTAGAATTTTCCATGAGTCAAATCTGAGTTTACAAAATACAGCACCCAAATTTTTGGTGCCGTGTCTGCCTAAGGAGCCTCCCCCAAAAGTTCCAATGTAAAGATTATTTTGCATCCAAGCACTTGGAAATAAAGAGTGAAAATATCGTTTTCCTAAAAGTAAGTCCAATAAGAATGCATCGACTGCAGTTTTGTTTTTTAAATTGCAAGTAAATATTTGACTGAAAGAACTGTTTTCCTTAATTCTTTTATGACTTCAAACAAAAGTTTCCCTGCACTGATATCCACTTTTAGTTCCCCATGAACTATAACAAAAAATACTTTCATGTTTATAGTTGAAAAAAATAAATCAATCACCCCTTTCAAAATTCATTGCTTTCCAAAATACAGCAGCAGGGAGAGACTGCTCAAAGATGGCAGGCTAGTATCAGCCCGGAGTCAAGGCTTCCTCTGTGAACACGGTAGCCCAGAATCAAACGGGCAGCAACTGCACTTGGAAGAGGAATGAGGACATGACAACGGTATCTCCACAGGAGGTGAGACAGAGATCACTGGAAAGGGCAGGAGAGGCTGAGAAATGGTTCCTGCCAGGAACAATAGTTCCTGGCACTGAGAGAGGCACCCATGGCTCCCCTGCCCAAACCCTCAGGGCTGCCATGGCTCCTGCTTAGTGCAGATGGGCGAGCGTCAGGAACACTGACTGCTGGGCAGGCATGGAGCTGACTTACCTGCGGTTGTCAGAGGTTAGCTTGGTGGTCACAAGAAGAGCTTGTCCCTCCCATGCCTGGGCACCCAGGGCTAACAGTGTCTCCTGTCCTACAACTGTGGGGTAAGGGCATGGATCCCCCAAGAAATCATGGGCTAGTGAGTGGACACTGAGCTGACATCACTTGGAGCTGCCTGTGGCTAGCCTGGCATTCCCAAGAAGTAACAGCTCATATCCCATCTGGGCTTGGCAAGCACCTGCACAGTCTACTACACAATTTGCAGTTTCTTGTGATCTGCCCGTGGCTTCAGCCCCCAGCACTCTGTCCACTCATACATGTGCCTCAGGGGAAAGGCACTGCCAGCAGAGTCTGCTAAGTACAACTTGAGAAATCTGGGAGAGGTCCACCAAAGGTGTCAGCCTTCACCTGTCTCAAGCTGATGGGGACTGCAGATGGCTCTCTCAACTCAAGTGTCCCCAGCACTAAGGCTCATGCCCTTGGCTATCTGTTGTAGCAAAAGCCTCCACCCCTCTCAGTTCTGGCTCTTATCCTATAGGCTGGGATCTTGGACCAGCACCCAGCACTCAACACTGGCTCTTGAGCTCTAGTCATCCTAATTGGTGACAAGGTTTCATCCAATATAATGATGGAAAACACAGCATCCAAGACTAACACCCTAGGCCATTATAGTGTAACCTGCAATTCCAAAGCAAAGGAACAGGCAAAACCAAACCAAAATAAACCCTGAAATCTGCAGAATGGCGGCTATCAGAAGAGGAACTGGAGGTGGGAGCAAGTGGGGGAGGATGCCCAGTGGATTATAGTGGAGGATTATAGGGGCTTAGGTTTTAGGCATGGTGGGACAACATACATTTGTACAGTTGTGAAGCTATACCCCTAAAATACAGTCTTTTAAACTAATACTTCTTCAATAAACACACATACACACACACAAGGCTAGTGTCAAAGGCACACCAAAGTCTTCCCATTCTAAGCTATGTGACCTTAGGTAAAATGGCATCTATAAATTTGAGTTACCTCATCCATAAAATGGCGATACAAATGTGAATATCACATGCAACAATTAGTGTAAACACCTAACAGATGGGTGGGGGAGACATGTATTCCTGACTCCATATACTCCATTAGCTAGAGTCACCTTGGTTTTTCCCCCAAGCCTCGGGAACCCCTCTCTAGAGGAGGAGAAGCAATTTAGGCAACTGGCTGAATCACAAATTTAGGTAGAAGGAAGTAAGAATTTGAAGCTCTCGTTCATTTACCAAACAGAAGCTGACAGTCTGATCTGCTCGGCTCCATGCAGTATGAGAACCACACCTGCTGTAGGCAGCATCTTGGCCAAATCTGGTGGATAAGAGTATCATATTCAAGAGTAAAGTATAAACATATCCACTTTGCCACTGACCCAAAGCCACATTCTTTAGTCCTGCTATTATCTACAATAAGTTGAAATTTTAACTCTACCAGTATAACTTCTATTTTATTTATCAGTTATTCCTGAATTCAGACACCTAGAAAAGAATGTTATTTATTGTGCCCATACAATCCAAGTCATGGGCACTGCCATTATCATATCCCAAATCTATCTTCTGGATGTTCACCATCCTATATCCAGATACCTTTTTGGCATCTTAATTTGAGTGACTACTACACATTTCAATTCAACATACCCCAAATCAAGCTCCTAATTTCTACTTTCACCCTACATGTACCTGTTGCTCCCATACAATTCCTCATCTCAGAAATAGCATCTCTTTCCTATTGGTTGTGCGAGCCAAAAATACTGGCATTATCCTTGACCGCTCTCTTTTTCTTAGAATCCACATCCCATCTGTTAGCAAAACTGTTTTTGGCTCTATTTCACAACATTTTCAGTCCACTCAGTTCTTACCACGTCTGCTACAACCCTCATCCAAGCCACTCTTTTTATCATGCCATGATTACTTCCACAGCCTCCTTAACTGACTTCCCTGCTTCTGCTCTTGCCCTCCTAAACACACAGACCAGAGTAATTCTTAAAGCTTAAGTCAGATAACCTCTCTTCCTGCTCAAAATCCCTGAAGACCTTGCAACTCAGTCAAGGCAGAAACCAAAGTCTTCACTAAGCCTAGGAAGCTCAATAGTACCTACATTCCCAACCAGGGGTGGGAGGTACAATATTCACTGTACTTAATTCTCTAGTCTTACCACCTACTCCTTTCCCTTCTCCCCTCTGTCTGGATTATCTGCCATTGTTATCCTGAGATCTTTATCCAAATGGCACCTCCTAGCAAGTCTCCCCTGATTTTGAAATAGCTAACTGCTGCACCCCCACACCCACCCTGCGCCCACACCTCCTCACCTGTGTCCTTTTCCTCCTTAGACTCTACCATCACCTAACACGGACCTTTTTCTTTTGTTCATTGGCTGTTTTCACTCACTCCGTTCAAAGTGGTGGGAGGGCAAAATGTCTTCCCAGGATGGAAATAGTACTTGATACACAGTTAATACTCAAAAATTTGTTGAATGAATTAATGAGGTGAAGGTACACGACAGACACAAATGTATTTCTCCCTTACTGGCTGGCTTCTAGAAGGCATGATAGTAATAGCATTGAAAAAAGTGAGCCCCCAACTTGTAAAGTCACAATTTCTCCATCCATGGTAAACTAGTTAACTGCTCATGTGCAGCACAGAAAATTTTTGTAAGCAAATTCACTACATAATCCATGTGTCACGTGGCAGTCTTACATTAGTATAAAGTTGACTTGCAAGTGGCATAATTAGGACACTGGGGACAGAAAGGCTTAGAAATGACAAATAAATCTATATGGCCTCTCAAGTTAGTCTCTGCAGCATTAGCAACTGTGTCCTCCCTCTCACCTCCTAAATATCAAAATCCGGTCTCAGGCATTCAGCAGCGTCTTCACTTTAGTAAATTGTATTTCAGGAATTTATTTGTCTTCTTCACATATCCCGCCTTTGAATTATTTCTGAGGCTTTAACCACACCTACCAAATTGTCCTTCCCTTCCTGTCAGAAGAATCACATGCAAATTACAGTGTGTTTTCTAATGATGTTAAATATTATTACTAGGAAACCCGCTCCAGCAAGGGATATGAATATCTTTTATCATATTAAGTGTTCTAAAATAAGAAACTACAGAGATGAAAGAAGAAAAGGGTGTGTTATCCCCTCCACCCCCATAACACCCTTTTGCTTCTGACCGGTAGTATGAGAAGTGACTACTGATCTTGTTTGGGATGAATTCCCCATTACAAGAGAATAGAGGTTTTGTCTGAGATCTGTGTCCTGGGAATAATCCTTGATTCCTCTAATCTCCAGGATAACTTGCCAAAAGTCATCTCTATTCTCGAGGCTGAGAAGGGAGTGAAGACTCAAAATTAACAGGGGGTAATATGTGAAGCCACAGGGTCAAGACTTAGATCCCTGCAAATGGTACTTATTATTAGCTATAAGTGAGCTGCTGAATATGAAGGAGCCCCTTTATGGAAAAATTGGGGTTAAGGGACTTACAGGGAGGGGCTGAGGATCAGTAACTGTATCACTGGTTGCAATAATTTACCTCTGAAATTTCTTCCTATAAAAACACTAATATTACAGGAGGGGAACCATGAAGTAGCCATTCAATAAAATTTTATTGAGCACCTACCCAAGTGCAGGCTCTCTCCTTAAGCTATGAAATACACAGAGTAGAAAACGAAAATTCCTGCCTTCATGGAATTACTTTCTTGTAGTCCTTCAAAAGAAAAGTTATTTCCAAAGCAAAACACATTTCCAGTAGGAAACTCATTTTATATAGTAGAAAAAACATTCAGATTTAAGTCCAGAGATCAGGATTCAAGTGGTGACTCTGAATCTGTTAGCTGTGTGTTCCTGAGCAAATTCCTTAAACAAACTTTAAGATCTTTAACTTGACGTATCATTCCAGGATGCAAATGAGTAAAAGAAAGTACCTAGGAAATTACATGTGAAATGGAAAGAGCTCAATTATTCTAAAGACCATTGGAAGTAACAGCTGATTCTCTAACTCAGAGATGGACAAACTATGGCCCTCAGACCAAATCAAACTGGCACCTGTTTTTAAAATAAAGCTTTATAGAGAAACAGCCATACTGGTTTAGGTACAAGCTCTAGAAGTTTTGTTTGTTCATTTGTTTTTGCTACATGGGTAGAGTTGAACAGTTGTAACAGAGGTTATATGGCCACAAAGCCTAACACTTGTACCACCTGACCCTCTAAAGAAAAAATTTGCCAGCTCCTGCTCTAATTCCTGACGATTATAACTGAATTTCAAAAAATGTCTTACTACAATTATTATTTCAGAGCCAGAGTGTATTTTTGTGTCTTCGTGGCTTTATTCAAGAAAGTTTACGGAACACCAGATGTTGACGACACATTCTATCAACACAGAGCAAGAGTCCAAAATTGAGTGACCCAAACAATATTTATTCATTTGATAAATACAGGTGACTCTTGAGCAACATGTGTTTGAAATGCATGGGGCTATTTATCAGAGGATTTCCTTCTCTCCCTGAGTTTCACGTTCACAGATTGTTGGTTCAATCAATGGGTACAGAATGCTTGGCAAGGCAGGGCCCACTATAAAGAACTTGAGTATATGTGGACTTGGGTATCTGTGGGAAGTCCTGAAACCAACCCCCTTTAGGTACAACTGTAGTTAAGTTTTTGGAGATTTTTCAACTACAAGGGGTTAGCAGCACCCCTAACCCCTGTGTTGTTTAAGGGTCAACTACATTTGTTACGGACCCACTCAATAGCAAGGCATTGTTCTAGTTGAGAAGTTTTCTCAAGGGCCAGATAGTTCATTATTTAGATTTTGTGGACCACACATTGTATCTCATATTAGTCCTGTAGCCTTTTTTAATCCCTTCTTTAGTTCTTTCAAAATGTAAAAGTCTTGGTTCTTTGGCAGTACAAAGACAGGCTATGGGCCAGAACTGGCCTATGGATTGTAGTTTACAGAGGCCTATTTTAGGTCATGGGGAGACAGCAGTGAACAGACAAAAGTCCCTGTCCTCATGGAGATCATATTCTGGAACTTAGAATAGACATGTAAGTATGGGAAAACATACATAGCAAGGAATGTCTATGAAGAAAAATAATGAGAGATTAAAAAGTGACAGCAGAGGGCCTCCCTGGTGGCTCCCTGGTGGGTTAAGCGCAGCACTGTGGAGCTCTCAGCAGCTGCAGCGCGAGTTCGATGCCAGGCCAGGGAGAATCCCACATGGCATGGCAGACCTTTCCTGCCCCGCCCGCTGCTCCCTCAGCAATGTATTTCCATCAATCTGCCTATTCTGCTCCCCACTCTGTCTCTGGTGAACCCACTCACTGCCCCACACCTCTGGCCTGCACCCCAGCTTGTATGCAAAAATAAAATAAAAAATCTTAAAAATAAAAAAAGGTCACAGAAGAAAACAGTTTTATATTAATAGACTTGCAAAGGCAGGTACATGTAAGCAGCGACCTGAGTGAGGAGGGGAAACAAGCCCTCCTCTTTCAGATATAGCTGCCCAAGTGAAACTATCATCACAAAGAATGGCATGCTGCAAATGCCACTTGAGAACATTAGAAAACAATTTCCAAAATGAGCAAACAAAAATAATTCACACTGAAATGGGCTTCAGCCACAAACATTCAAAGTTTAAGGTAGGTAGTGAAAGTTTTACTACGTCATGGATGTGTGAATGCTTCAAACAGATCCTGGAAAAGTCAGCAACAACTTAAGCTTCATTAATACCCAGATGCGATTCACAACCTTTTCATATTGAGAAATGTTCTCCTGCCTCTTAAAAAAAAAATAGTCCTAATTCCTCCTTTTTCTGACTTATGGCCCGCAGCTCCACTTTTCAACCTCACATCAATGCATTTGAAGTGTTCACTTTGAGATCAATTAATCCTTGCTGCAGCAGTTTATAGCAAAGAAGATGCCAGGTCTTTGGGGGTACAGTTAAGGGGGGGAAATCTGCAGACAACTTGGTAAGCTGGGTAGATGTTTCAGAGATTGGACAGACCATCAGCTACCATCACAGTGGCGCTGGACTGAGAAGGGAAGAAGGTGGGAGAGATCCCTGATGGGCCTAGCAAGAAAACAAAGCACTGGCCACGACTTAATGTACAGGCAAAAGCTCTGTTGGAGCCTTCTCAGATTTTCCTCCTTACCTTCTTTTGCTTCTAGGTAGAAGTTGTGATATGACATTTTCTTTTCTCCAAAGAGACTACGGTCTCCAAAACAAGATAGAAGTTGAGAGACAGAAGGCCGCCATGGCAAATGAGGACTGCATCAGTAACCCTTCCCTGGGCAGTTACCACTCTTGCCACATAATGGTTTGAAAAATACCATTTGAAAGGCTGGGTCAACGGTTTCTCCAAGAAACACATACAACATATATGCCTTTAAAAATTAAATTAAGCAGCAACCTGGACGGAACTGGAAGGGATTATGCTAAGTGAAATAAGTCAGAAGGCAAAAGCTAAATATTAGTTGGTCTCACTTATATGTGGAATATAAAAAAAAACAAACAAGAGGTTAAGAAAAAGACAAAACTGGCAATTTGACCATAGATCTGAGGCATACAGCAAAGGAGCAGGGAGAGGGACTCAAAACAGGGGAGGGAAGAACACAAGGGAATATGGTGATGGTTTCTTAGGTGATATGGTGGTGGGAGAACTATGGGGACTATAATAATGTAAGGGGAAAAATTTAAGAATTTAAATCACAAAAAATAATAATTAATTAAAATTAAATTAAAACGCTTAAATTGTTTCCCTCAAAACCCAATGATAGGAGCAGGCTGGTGACACACCCAATAGGGGGATGATAAGGGAAACTGGAGCCCTCACTCTTTCCCATGAGGGAAATTATGATCCCATGGTTAGTTTAGCAGCAAACACTCTTCCTACCTGAGTAAGCTTGTCTGGGTTTTCCCTGGGTACACCTTGCTGCGAAATACTATGCCAGGCTTCTTGCCAGATTATGGCTAGTCTGACCAACAACTGCTACTCTGGGTTCCATTACTCTAATTTCCTAAATACCGAACTAAGTGTAGTTTCTTTCTAACCCTGGACTTGCCCTGTCTCACACTGACAGTCTGTGTTGTCAAGGCAGTTAACACTGTAACTAGGACAAACTAACACCAAGCCAAGGCTTCACCCTTCCTTTGCAAGTTTAAATGGAAGGTGATCTTAAGAATCTCTCTCTCTCTCTCTGTCTCTCTCTCTCTCTCTCTCTCTCTCACACACACACACACACACACACACACACACACACAACTGGTTACACAGTCGTTTGGGCATTTTTCTTGCCTTTCTTCCTTGACAGCACAAGGCCACCAGCCCCCCTCCTCACCCCCTGTTAAATTATAAGGTAGGATTATGACCCTACACAATTCAGGTACTATCACCTCCAGTGGATTTACTGGAGGGGTTTGAGCGAACAGAGAGTCTCAAAGGCCACCAGTTCCAAATTAGCTGATTTGAGCACCTTACAGTATGAAAGTACATTGGCTATAAAATCCACACTAATTTCCCCAGTGCACAGCATATTTTGGGAACATTTATTACCTTTGTATGCAGTTCCTGCTTTGAACTTGTCCTCCAAAGGTTAAGTGAAACACATACAAATTCCATGATCAAGGATTTTTAGGTCCCTACTTTATTCAAGAATTAATGCTGGGAATGGCTCTAGAAAGGAGAAATACTACTAAATACTGCTAATAGTTGCCACTTTGCAGCACTTACATCATAGAAAGATGCCGACATTAGATGACATAATGTAAGTAATCTTCACAACAATACTAAAAGGTGGACATTATTATTAGTTCCATTTTATAGCTGTGGAAACTGAGGCACAGAAAGATTAACTCATCAGCTTTCACAGCTATCATACGGTCAAATCAAGATGTGACCCCCGTTAAGTCTTGCTCCAGGGCCTGCGTCATAGACTGCTACACCTTGCAACATCTGTGACACCTGTCTTCTCCACATTTAAGTGGAAAACATGCAAAATTATCCTGTCAGCAATTTATAAGGCCCAACCCTACCTAAGACTCCAAAGCTGGACATTGGGTAGTAAGAGAAAAATTAATCAGACAGTGTCCTCTTTCTTATCTCAGACAGCCATGTATGAGCAAATAAAAATAACCATTTTCACTTAAAATTTGTAGTACCTTAGGCACAAGATGTAACTGGTATTTCCTGTGACCTTTTCACCTATTCCCTAGAAAGTAGATGTCTGAAGTCTACAAGGTGGATACTCTCAACGGCATTATATCCCACTGTTCAACCTTTCCATGGTCCATGCCTGATGAATTGATCTTGGTGGTAATGACTTTGGTACCACGAACTTGGATTAAAGGTAAAAACAGACAGGCAAAATTGAATTGCATTATTTCCTCATCCCCTTAACAGACCTATTGCCTTTTAACATCTCCCACACCTGTTATCAGTGGCTCTAGCAATAAATCCTGTTGCCACCTCCAAAGGAAATGAACTCTGCATACAACACACCTACAGGCCCCAGGTCCCCAGCTTCCCACCACTTTCTCTAGGGTGGGAACATGCACAGGAAGTTGTACTTGGGATTTGCGGACTGATTCACCCAACAAAATCAACTTTATTCACTGGAAAAGTTTACCAAGAATAGTGTCAACATAAAAAAGAAAAAAAAGTAGGAAGAAGAATTTAAACATGCCTCTAAAAGTTTTCCTTCCAAGAAGTTACCCTTCCAGGGAAAGGGAGCAATGAAAATTCCTGCTGATGAATAATACAGATACTTTTCCCTTAATATACCTTTCTTTGGCTAATCTAATACAAGATCTCTTGCTTAAAAACACGCATTTCCTTCTCAGACCTTTTAAATTCTTTCTGACCAACAGATTAACCCAAATGGTAGTGGTGACACATTGTGGTGGGTTAAAGATGACCACTCCTATGAGAGAGAGATGGGTCTGTGTCCCCTCCCATGGAATATAAGTGTCTCCATCACAGCTCTGAGTGACAGAATATGGCAGAAAGGGCCTTAAGAGATTGGCAGCTTCCACTGCTGGCTTTTGCAAAGTTGGTTCTTGACTCCAAGCTGCTATTGTGGATGGCCTTACTGCAGAGGAACCCATGGGTTCAGCCAGTGTCCACCAAGGTGGCAAAAGTGTGAAGGAAGTCACCTTGGATTCAGGGGCTACCCCATCTGTCAGCTGAATACCACCAAGCAACGCAGCCCATGTGAAGATCAGATCTGAGCCAGTTTGCCAAATTCCTGATCTATGATCATGACATCTAATAGCTTTAAGTCACTAGTTTGGGAGTCATTTCTCACGCAGCATTAAGTAGCTAGCACACCAATTCCTCCACGAAGCCCCAGCTCTCATTCACATGCCTTACAGTCTCTTCTTTCCCAAAGGATCCACTATGGAACCATCTATTCAGGTTCAGCAGTCCTCAACAGGTTCATCTAATTGCACACCCTCCCCATTCTTCAGTTTTTCAAGGGGGTCTGTGGATTACTGCTTGTCATTTACACTGGGCTGCAAAATTGCCTTTTTCACTGTTCAGCACCAGAATCTATGCTCTCCTCTTCAAATTCCATCTGATCTGCTAAGGGCACTTCTACCTTCAAATAAAAGCAACTCATTTATACTAAACACCTGGGGGATAGGCTAGAAACTAGACTGTCTGATGTCAAAAAGCACCAATATGACCATAGTTGGTAGGAAAAAGCAAAAGAAAGCAAGGCTGGAGTGAAAACAACCAGAGGGAGAGAGAGATCGGCTGGACCCTTGGGAAGGTAGCAGCGTAAGTGGGAAAAACAGCTATGGTCATACATACAGGATAAGGGGGGAGCAAACTTCAGTGTGCCTCACATTGACAAGTAGAATATCTTGAAATTCTGATTCCTGGGCTCAGATCAAGAGGCTGATGGGGTATTCCTGAAAGGTCCCCAGGAGATATGTTTGAAGAACCTCCCAGTTTTTCCAGTGCATGTGGTCACAGATCACTCTTTGAGAATCCCACTTAAGTCCCAGCACCTGATGAGTGAGAAAGACAAGAAGAAATGACAACTCCTAAATGTCGGTACCAAGGCCAAGATGGAAACAGACATCAGGAAGAGCCAGTTAGGGGTAGTGACTATTTCATACAAGATAACGTGAAGAGGGATGTGGCATATGAAAAGAAGTGACTAACCGAGTTAGCCAGTTTGGGAAGATAAGCTGAGACCAGTCCCTTCCTTCTTTGTGCCGTGCATTCCCCACTGGACACTTGTATCTGGTCAATTCTGAGCCACATGAGAGCTCTTCCACATGGGTGTCCCACCCCACCAGCCACAGGGCAGGAAAGTTCATTGAATTCCAGAGATAGGCCTCCCTGGCTACAGGCCTACTGTCACATTCTCCAGTCTGCTTTCACAGCACCCCAGACCAACAAGGTCATGTCCACTTGCCTGATCCCACTGCTCTCAACAAGTTCCCATCTAGAATAGAGGTGCAGTTTACCAAGCCACCTGAAACTCCAACTTATGAAAACAACCCAAATGCCCCAAAGTTAGATGAATGGATCAAAAAGTGTGGTATATTTATGCAATGGAATATTACTCAGTCATCAAAACAGACAAACTCATGCCATTGGCAGCAACATGGATGGAACTGGAAGGGATTATGATTGCTGAAATTAGTCAGAAGGAATAAGTTAAATACCAGATGATCTCACCTTCACGTGGAATATAGAGAAACCAAATGAAAGAACAAGAAAAAGTCAAAACTAGCAAGCTGACCATAGAACTGAGGCATACAGTCAAGGAGGGTGCAGGAGGGGGTTCAAAACAGGGGAGGGATGAACACAAGAAACATGGTGGCAGGAGAACTATGAGGACTACAATGATACAAGAAAAACATTAATATATAAATAAAAAATATGGGCCTCCCTGGTGGGGCAGTGATTAAACGCTGCAACGCTGCACTATGGAGCTGTCGGCAGTGGCAACGTAAGTTCAACGTCCAGCTGGGGAGATTCCCACATGGCATGGCAGACTTCTCCTGCCTCGTCCACTGCTCCCCTCAGCAGTGTATTTCCATTGATCTGCCTGTTCTGCTCCCCACTCTCTCTCTGGTGAACCCTCTTGCCACTCCAAGCCTCCGGCCTGTACCCCAGCTTCTATGCATAAAAGTACTGAATTGAATTGGCCAAGTTCAACTTCAACATAAAAGTCAATATACATCCATGACCAGCTTCCTTTCAGATTTACTAGCCCTGAATCCTGAGTCACTGAAATTCATTAACAATGTTCCTTAAAATTATACCACCCTCAATGTAGCACTGTCATCTACTGAAAACCAAACCAAAAAGCAAACTAGCAAAGCTGAGCCCCCTACTCTTGTTACCCACGGCCTGGGATGAGGCAGGGAAGCTCCCTCATCTCATTCGCCATCAGACTAGATAATCCTATGTGTTTCCCAATTGTGTTCTGAAATAATTCCTTTTTAAAAAACTCGTCCCCCCTGCAAAGGAGAACTGAGAGTACTTACACAAGAAATGCAAAGGTTTAGTTGTGACTCATTTGAATCTTTTCCCAGAACATGGTAATAATGTATAAAGCAATGTAATACCTGAATAAGTAAATTATACTTTATTTTACAATGTCAAATAGATATAATATGGGAATGTCACAATGTTTATAGATCTACTAGCCGTAATTACTATCTACTACAGTGTTAAGAAAAAAAAAAAAAAAATTTTCCCCTGCTAGTGTTCTGAAAATACATCTACAAGTGTTAATGGATATGAGTCAGTTCTGTTTTAATAGGGCAAAATGTGACTCTATATTTATCTTCTTTCTACTACCTTGAGGTCTATTTTAAATGCATCATTTGTCATTTATTATTAATTTTCCCTGGAATGCCTACCTTTCCTCCTCTCTGCTTCTTACAGGAGAATTGTTCATAAAATGCAGGTGGAGCTCCATCTCCCCTTTGAAGTAGAGTTGGGGTGAGGGAGGAGCTTGATCATGAATCCAACTGTGCAAAGGAGCTTGACCACGATCTTTGCTAATGCCTACCCTACCGCTGACATACACGACATAGCTATTGCCTCTCAACATTTTCCTTTAGTCTCTTACAGTTGTTTTCCATAGTTCTTTATTATTCATTTTATCGCAATATGGGTGCTGACTACAGACAGTAACAGCACAGGGAGGTGGTTAAGGGATGGAAAGACACCCAGTCCAAGGCATTCTGGATCCCCACTTGCTACTTGATGACTTTGAGCTAGCAGCTCAACTGCAGTGCCTCAGTTTCCTCACCTGTTCAAGTAGAACTAATAGCAGGACCCACCTTCAAATGCTTTCTAAGTAAATTAATACTTGCAAAGGATTTGGAACAGGGCCAGAGCATAGAAAGCCTCACAGAAATATTAGCTGTTACTGTTATTACCACGGCGAAGAATATTCCGGGAAAACAGAAAATATGTAGGACATGGTACCTGCTTCATTTTTAGAACTCATTTGCTGATTTGGCAAGTATTTACTGAGCACCTACTATGTGCTAGCCACTACTGGCTATAGCTGAATATTCTTTCAATGAAAGAAAAGCAATAAACAGTACAAAAATGAAATTGTAGTAGGATGTCAGATTAGTATGAGTTCCATAAACAATTATAAAGCAGGAGGAGGGGAGAAAGAAGGATGTGGCGGGAAAGGAGACACCTGAAGAGGTGATATTTAAGCAAAGTCTTCAATGAGATGGCTGTGTAAACCTGAAAGAAAGAAGATTCTAGGGAGAGGGAACACAGCTTCAGGGGCGCGTGTCCTCTGAGGAAGGTAGGGAGGCCAACATGACAGGAACAGAATGAGCAAGGGGATGACGCCGGGGTGTGGCCGGGGTGCAGGTCAGACAGGGCTGTGGAGGCCTTGGAAAGAAAGGACTCTAGACTTTATTCGAAGAATCATGGAAAAATACCAGAGGCTAGCAACCAAGGCAGTAACATGATCAGTAATGGGGAGAATGCACTAGAATTTTCACTGTCAAAAACATTGTAAGTTCACAGATTGCTCATAGGAGTTCTCAGAGCTTCATTTGGGCAAGTGCCATGACTCACAATCCCTGGACTCACACACAGTTGACAGAGAGTAAAGAAAGATACTTGATTAAAGTTTAACTGATGAAATGAACTGATTAGCCTCCCTTTTAAACTGTGTTGTTTTATTTTTAAAATCATCAAATATCTTCTAAAATATTCTGTCTCTCAATGTGTGTGTGTGTGTGTGTGTGTGTGTGTGTGTGTGTGTGAATGTGTGTGTCAGGGTGGGGTAGGGAGAACAGGAGATTGCAGGGATTGGGGTTCATTTTCCTAACCAACACTCGAAGAAAGTTGAACAATATTCCACTTTCAAAAAACGTCTATTTTCCAACAACTTCAAGCTTCTGGAGCACAGCCTTGAAAAAACGTCCTACTTGCTCTCCAAGAATCAGTCAAAACTTCCAAACTCAGGATGTCTACATTTCACTTGTAACTATGTGGACATACATCAGTTCACTCTCAGTAACATACAATCCCAGCACCCCTGGGTCCAAATCCCCCACAGAAAAATTAAAACAGAGCTGGGGACAGTGAGAGTTCTGAGGGGCCAGAACCTTGGTAATGATAAACAACAGACAATTACAGGAACATTAAGTTTAAGAAATAAAATCTAGGCCACAACAGAACTATGCTGGGTGTTCTGCATATTTTATTTTAGGGAGGGAGGGAGGAAGGGAGGAAGGGAAAAGGGAGGGGGAGGGAGGGAGAAGGAAGGAGAGAGGGAGGGAGGGAGGGAGGGAGGGAGGGAGGAAGGAAGGACACAGTGAAATAGTGTAGATAGATTTCTGTATGAAACAGTTAAAATATGCAAATCTTTGGTATATCAGGAAAATGATTTATTCTTTTACTTGATAATGGGAAGAGATTTTGATTTCTATAATGAAGTTCAACAAATTTCTAACAAACTGTCAAGTAGAGAAAAATCAGTTGCAGAACTATATCTAGAGTAGGTATCATTCGTGTTATTTTATATGTACATACACATGTGCATGAATTCACTGTAAAAGACCGAGGGGTAAGCAGACACTGGTAAATGGAAACCCACATCCCTTAACCCCAACTCCCTTATGACAAGAAACAGGGTTTTTCCCCTAAATGGTCATGTGGCCACATCCTGACCAATGAATGTAAGCAAATTTCACTGGCATGGCTTCCAGCAAATTTACTGTTCTCCTGACAGAAAGAGTCACATACCTGCTTCCCTTTGCCCTTTACTGTTTTTCCTGCCAGGAAGGGAGATACAATGTCTGGTACTACAGCAGCTATGTTGCCACCATGAGAACACAGTTCACCAACCAAGGATGGCAGGACAGACAAGGAGAAAGAGCTTCTACCTGCAAATAGTTGTGCCACTCTGAACTACTCACCACCAGACTTTCTGTTAAAAGGGGGGGAAATAAGCTGCTTTGGTTAAATTTAGTTGACTACAGATAAATACAGTCCTAATAAAATAACACACCAAATTATAGTGGTCACTCCTGAGGAGAAAACTGGTAGAGGCACAATGGGAGAAGATTGAAGTTTAATGCAGATTTCCCTTTTCAAATGTTATAAAGATTAAGATGTTCCCAAACACAGCTAGTATATCTGATTATCCCCTCTTAAAACATTCTTATGTACTGTAGAAGTCTTAGGGAAACTTCTCTTGACCTATATTTTCAACCCAGTAGGTAATCTTTCGGGTAATACACTTTCTAAGCTGCAGTTCCACATGATTTTTAAATTAATCCCAGGAGAGTGCTACGGAGGCAGGAACCTCGATCTGGAAAAGATCTCATAGTTGCACTTTCACTCCCGGAACTGGTCATAACTGGGAAAGCCACCCAACACAAGTTGTCATTTTCAGCTTTCATATGGATGGAGAAATAACAATTCCATTTCACTCATTATCAGGGAGCTAGAGGTGAGACCAACAAACCAGAAAGGAACCGTGAAGTGCTGAAACACGGTGGTATGGAAGAGAAGCGGGGGAGCTACAGATGGAAACTGGGGCATCCCATCTCCACCAACTGCTGGCAGTGTGAGCTGGCAGTGTGAACTGAACAGACCTGAGCTTCTGTGCAAATATGAGACAACAGTTTAGACCACAATAGGGGAAGATACCAAGTGGGATATGTACAGGGCAGAAGATTTGGCCCAGTACCTGTTAATAATTTCATAGTAGGGCCTCCCTGGTGGAGCAGCGGGTTAAGCGCTGCGCTGTGGAGCTGCCGGCAGCAGGGACGCGAGTTTGACGCCCAGCCGGGGAGATTCCCACATGGCACGGCAGACCCTTCCTGCCTCGCCCACTGCTCCCCTCAGCAGTGTATTTCTGTCCATCTGCCTGTTCTGCTCCCCACTCTGTCTCTGGTGAACCCTCTCGCTGCCCCACGCCTCTGGCCTGTATCCCAGCTTGTATGCATAAATAAATAAATCTTTAAAAAATAATAATAATAATTTCATAGTAACTAAGACTGTTAAGCTCATCGTTACATAAGCAACCTTTGTGAATGAAACTTAATTCCATGAGCATTTATGTGATCAGCCTCCACATATCTGTAATATGTCTAAAGTATGGTCGAGTCCCTGTCCAGTGGCACTGGAATATTTCCTCCAACTCAGACAAACTGTCAAAATGTTGACGCACGATATGCCTGAAAACTCAAAGTATACAGTGGCACAATTAAGAAATAACATAACACACCTCAAGGAGAACATCCCTCTTAATAAAGCATCATGGCCTATCAATTCACAGAGCACATTAAGCATACATTGGGCATAGCAACGATGGGAATACAGTGCCTGCGCCCTCCAGTATGCAGCTAATTTGGAAAGGGAATAAACAGGAAATGATGTTAGATGTTAGCTAATGAGAACCCATGGAATGCAACCACTAATCACCCAGATAATGCTCCTAATTGCCATCAAAAGGATTTCAAATCATTGAAATTAAAAGTAGCTTTTATATACTGTGATTGCTTTTCTAATTTATCATCACCAAAAATAAATGATATGGAAATACATTGTGAAATGTAAACATATACACATTATACATATGCACATATCATAGTTAAATGTTACTAATTTACCTGGAGTATTACAGTTCCAACGACAAAAAAAAAATCAGAAATAGTACTTAGTTGTAGCACTAAATAGCTTTAGTAGTTATCATTTCAAAGAATAAAACAAGAAGGGTGTGGGGAAAGTCCTATTAGCTGAAGAAATACCATATATTAAACTAATTCTAATCAAAAGATAATGAAATGACTAGAGTGGGTTAATTTCTCTTTATCTCATTGCATCATTCAGTAACTTGAGCCTGGTCTCTGATGCTCCATCTGTTAATCAAACACAAAACAATACAAGGCAAGTGACTTGCTTTTCTTTCCCTGTGTGGACTGTCAGGTCCACTCACTTTATCAGTATGACATTATCTCCATAATCTTCAGAGGAGCAAAGAAGCCGTCACTTAAGAGTCATCTGATTCACATATAATGAACAAGGCTCACTCATACGAGCAAAATGCTCCGTGGAAATTCGTGGCATCCCCTGTACATGTACCGCCCCTCAAGTCTCACCACAAGAGGCTATCAAGAACAGCTTCCCATCCGCTCTCACAATTTCCTTATATCATTATTAATGATAGAATGAGACTAGTAATATTATCAACCCAGAGTACTTATTTCAGAGATCACTTGTGTGAGGGAAAAACATTACTTCTTGCCTTTCTCGGTTACCAAGAAAATAATCTGGCCTTTTATTTACTAATTAAATTTTACTTTTCAATCATGTTATATATAAAAATATTTCATGGGTTAGCATGAATCAGGCACTAGTATGAGTTTGAGTTTAATGGATATACATCTACACCAATGCAAACTAAATCCTCACAGAAACCTTACGAGGTAGATACAACCGCTGTCTCTAAGGAAACTATTGCCCAGAGAGGTTAAGGAAGCTGCTAAAGGTCACACAGTTAGTCTGGGGGAAAACAGCACTTGTTTTAGGCAAATTTGATTCCAGAAACCAAATTCTACCACTGTGCTATAAAGTGACAAAGGTGCTTGAAACTTGAAATAAAATATTCTAATTACATTTATCTTCAGTCTAGAACATGTGAGTCAAGTTTCTCCAACTCTGCTGCTTATAGTACAGAGTCAAGGTAGTCAACATAAATGAGAAAAGCAAGTAGCACAAAATGAAAAATGTCCCATCTTCTGGGGCAACAACCAACAACCTCAACAAACTTGCCAACCATAAACAAAAGTTCAGTATTGCAAAAACTCTGGATTTTTATGTGAAATTTTTTTCAAGCAATGCAACAATTTTTAAAACTTGTCCTTTTTAAAAAGAAACCTGGTCCAAAGGAAGCACATCTGTGAATATAAATTATTTGCAGTCCACCATTTTGAGATCTTTGCCTTAAACCATACTTTAAGTTTTTTGTGAGGAAAAAATATATCAAGGTGTTTCAATAAATAATTGAGAATACAAACATTTCACTACAATTAGCTATTTGAGTAGCTCTGAAAAACCCGCGTCTCCCATCCCCCTGAGACATTTAATTCAATCTATTTCTTAATTCCTGTCTTCCTGCTGCAAAGTTTTCCTCTGGTCAGGTCGAAAATGACCTTGCTCGTTCTATTTATTATTTAACAGAACTCAGTCTTGAAATCCCTGTCATAATCCATAATAAAATAGAGAGAGCAAAACTTAATCGGCTGTAAATGTACAGTAGTTAGCATTCACCGCAAAATGCTAATAATATTTCGAGAATGCCATTTCTCTTCCTGGCCTTTTGACCAAGTTGGTTAATGGACTGAGACTTGGGAAATAATGGAAATAATTTAGGCAGAGAACTTTCCAATCATGCATCAACCTTGAACTGAATTGCTTCTGAGCTGTGAAAGTGGTACCCAGAGGGTAGCCCATCAAACAGGTTTGGCAAGGAGAGCTCACCAACCAGCCAGGACGCTAGTCCCTCTGACAAAGGAAAAAGCCTAGGATTTCCATCACAGTGGCAAAGAGCCACTGTGAGGCACTCTTAGCATCAGGTTGCTTTAGAAAGCTACAAAATTAAAAGTGTACGCCCATTCTGTCTGTAGAACACC
Organism: Scalopus aquaticus; assembly: GCA_004024925.1. Lineage (NCBI taxonomy): Eukaryota > Metazoa > Chordata > Mammalia > Eulipotyphla > Talpidae > Scalopus > Scalopus aquaticus. Next base: position 179,202 of record PVIJ01001847.1, read on the forward strand.
TGAATCTCATGGCTATAAGGAATTTTCTAAAAGACAGTTCAAGTACAGAGGTAGCACTTAGATCCCTAACCTGACTTGCTAATCACATATGCTAGTCACTGGGCCGTGACCACAAAACTGATCAAATGAACCACAGAAATTATTTTCCAAAGGATTTTCCTTCAAATATCTTCTTTTCAAAGAAGATCTCATACACAGCTTCTGGGTCTGAAAAGGAACATGACCAAGTGCGGGGTCAGCCGTCAGTACTCTGTGATATTAAGTTATTAAGTATGTGCCCCCCCCACCCTGCCCATGAGCCAACAATCTCTCCATCCACCCATCTGCCAGGAAAATTTCTGCACAGGTCCATATAGAGACATTTACATCGATCTTCACTGATGCATTTTTTGCTCTTGCTTGTTTTTGTTCAGGGATAGAGCAGTTAGAACAACTTAAACGGTCGACCACTATGAAGTTGAAGAAGGTCTTGGGGTGGGCATTCACTATGGAATATCCCTCAGCAATTGGAATCCTAGTACATTCCTTATTCACTGTTAAGAACTAACTCCAGAGGCTCTTTCCCACTGTGTCCTGAAAAGTTAAGATGATAGCTTCTGGGGAATTTTACTTCAGGAGAGACTATACCCATTAGAGTCAATATTCACGCATTCAATTAATTTGGAGTTTTTAATCAAATTGTGCCACATACTTTAAGAAAGAAAAATAGGACAACTGTGTTGACTGTTTAGGAACCCTTGCCTTGGAAGGAGGCAAACACAAATTATTCTCACAGGCAATGATAACGGTCACACAAAAGAGAAGCACAACCCTTAAAAAAAAAAAAAAAAAACAGAGATGTGACTCTGGCAGAATGTGGGGCTAAAGGAGAATGAGGCCACCTCCCCCTGGGACAGTTCTATGCCCACAGCGAAAATGCCACAGTTTGGGAAGTTTTGGAGTATGCATTTGCTTCTCTCCACTAGTGGGGAGGAAAGAGCATCAGAATTCACCAGAAAATCAAGCCATCTGTGACCTGTCATCTGAGTACCACCTGCTAGAAATACAGACTGAGAAAAAGAATGTGAATAATGGAAATTCTGTATACTAAACTCCTGATGGGAGGACACTGCCACAGAAGCTTGACTAATGTCCCCCACATAAGTCACGTGCAAGCACTAAGTCCCAACATTTCAATGTGACGCAACTGATCCCACTTCTGCCTGTTGCTCATCAGATTCTCCTCTTTCTCCCCGTTGACCCAAAGGTGAGGTTACCTTTATTGACACCTGAGGTCATGTCACTGCATCTTCCCACCACATCTCACAGAGCAAACAGCCTCCATTGATGCCCTTGGAGCGTGCAACATCAGCACGCCTTACTGGTTAGGTGCAGCTTTAACAAAGCAGCTCTCCACCTTTATTAGGTCATGGTGAAACCTCCTAACTGCCTTCTCAGAACAAATATTGCAAATGCATAAAATAAATTTCATACAATTGCAAAGGAAATTAGTTACTAAAGTACTTTAAGAACGCTGCTGAGGGAAGCAGAGGGTGAAACAGGAGAGGGCCTCTGCGCCATGTGGGAAGCTCCCTGGCTAGGGATCGAATTCCTGCTTGCAGTGACTGCTGATAGCTTCACAGTGCTGAGACTTTACCCCTTGCACTACTAGGGAAGTCCCTAAGGATTCACATGTTATTCCATGACCCATTTTGAGTAAATTCTTGTAGATGGTGCACCTAATGGATTTTGAGTAGGTTAAAAATATATTTTTCATTTTATATTCTCCTTATTGCCCAAGTAAATTTACTGAAAGTACTTGAAAATAATGAAACCACAGGTTTATTTTAAAATTACTTAGGCATTTTAATAATCCAGACTGATACTCCCACACAAATTAGTCTGAAATAGTGAGTTAAAATAAAGGTGTGCATTGGGGGATGTGTCTTTAAAGATTTTGCTGAGATGTATGTCATGTAGAGTTTTGCTTGTATTTTCTTCTATAAATTTTATGGTTTCAGATCTTACGTCAGGTCTTTTATCCATTTGGATTTTGTGCAGGCTGTGAGGTAGTAGTCTAGCTTCATTTTTTTGCATGTGGCTGTCCAGTTTTCCCAGACCATTTATCAAATAGACTGTCCTTGTTCCACTGCATTTTCTTTGCTCCTTTGTCAAAGATTAGCTGTTCATAGATATGCGGCTTTAATTCTGGGTATTCTATTTGGTTCCATTGGTCTTTCTGTCTGTTTTTGTTCCAGTGCCATGCTGTTTTAATTATTATGGCTTTGTAGCATAGTTTGAAATGAGGGCGTGAAATTCCTCCATTTCCTTTCTTTTTAGTCAGGAGGGCTTTAGCTATGCGGGGTTTTTTGTGGTTCCATATGAATTTCATCAGTAGTCGATCTATTTCTTTGAAGAATGTCATTGAGATTTTTATTGGAATAGCATTGAATCTATAAATTGCTTTTGGTAGGATTGCCATTTTGATAATGTTAATCCTTCCAATTCACAAGCAAGGGATGTCTTTCCATTTTCTGTGTTGTCTTCTATTTCTTTCGACAGTGTTTTATAGTTTTCTTTGTATAAGTCCTTTATTTCTTTTGTTAGATTTATTCCCAGATATTTGATTTTTTTGGTTTTGATTTTGAAGGGGAGGGATCTCTTAATTTCTTCTTCTTCAGATTGGGTGTTTGCATAGAGGAATGCTACTAACTTTGTGCATTGATTTTGTATCCTGCTAATTTACTAAAGTGCTCTATGATTTTGAGTAGTTTTTCTATGGAGTTTTTAGGGGTTTGTATAATATTATCATATCATCAGCAAATAGAGACAGTT